>APFE030866476.1:0-56256 GCA_000404065.3 Pinus taeda
ATAGTTAAATTAGGAATGTGAACAGTCATCAGAAGATGAACTGAGCAGTCACACCCTTTTGTATATAACAATAGCCTACCTAATGAAATGAGATAGAATCAGTTTTACTGCCTATTGGAGTTACTACCTGGCCTGACAGAAACATCGCAGAAAAAAATGTATAGCGAAAATGCCACGATGACCTGTTTGGAGCAGCGAAACCCTAGAATCCAAAGCTCTGATACCAAATTTTATGAAACCGGCTCAAGAAAAGATAGAAAAGATAGATCAACGCCTTAGAATCCAACCTCTTCGAGGGGGCAACCTCCTTTAAATTACATAAATGAACAATTATTGGATGATACAAATGAAAAGACCTCCTTTCTATATATAGGAGTCTAAGGGGTCATAACATAATCAGAGCCGACATAGCAATAGTAATGTAAGGGCACAATAATAACAATAGTGGGCTTCTATGGGGTACAATAGTAACAATATGGGCACTATGTGGGTACATCAATATAATAAGTGGGTTGTACTAATAACAATAAGGGGTTACACTAGTAGTATAGGGGCCTAACATTAACACCCTACCATAGTCATAAGCTATGACTACACTTAGTCCAAGAACAAAGAGGCATAGTCAATCGAAGGTACAATTTTGTTCTTGAAGCCCAAGCTCTAGAAGTATAACCTGAGATATTTAATCCTCCTTAATTTTAGATAACTCTGAGCATCAATAGGACTGCCCTAATACTGAGGTACGTAGTGTGGTTTGATGAGATTTTTAAGTCCAAACAAAATATCTAAAGGTTCCTTCTTGTGTACACTTTTAAGTTCACAAGATGTTAAATAAATATCTCATGTATTGTGCTTGATGACCAAGTGAATGACGGTTAAGTGAAAAGTGAAATGTGTATATAAATATATAGTTTTTTTTTAGGAAGATGAATAGACATATCTTTGGAATAGGCCGACATAAACAGGCCAAAGTAAGGTAGGCTCATAAGTGAATATATATTATCTATTATATATATATATATATATATATATAAGTTGGAAGATATATATATTTATTTAGTTGGAAGATTATATTATATATATATATATATATATATATATATATATATAATATATATATTTATATAGATATATATTATAATATATATCTTCCAACTTAAAAATTCAATATCTCACAATCTACTAGGAGTTTGGAGGCATGTGAGGACTTGTTGGAAATACAAAATTATGCTCTAAAACATGATATAAGAATCACATTGAGAGTTTGCCTCTAAGGTAGTGAATTTTTTTTTCCTTTTTGATTGTCCTTAAATTTCTGTGCATAAAACATTTGGAACAGTTTTGGGACAGTGGGGCTTCTCCATTGTTTTGCACCAATAATATCATCATGATAGTATTCAGCATCATAATTAAGGTATAGCATCATGTATTCAATGATAGTGAATTAATATGTCATAGTGAAGCCTTCATTAATTTGTCAAAGACACCAAAGTAATCTTCCAATTATGTCAAAGTGTGGTCATTCTTTAAAGAGTATGACATCATCAAGTGTATGACTCCATATGTCATTAATGGTTAAGTTCTAGATCATCAAGTCACATGCAACATTATAGTTAGTTCAAGGGCTCCTTAGGACTTCTTCATTAATGGTTTTACATCTTCGTGGCTTGAAATCTTCATTGATGGTATCCTTCTCAAACAAGTGTCCTGACATCATCATCTAGGACCAGGCATCTCAAGAATATTAACATCTCGATCAATGCCATAATGACATAAATGAAAACCATGATTAACAATCTCCCCCTTTGTCATTGATGGCAATATTATTGCCCTTCCAACATTCTCTCCCCCTTTGGCATCAATGGAAAACGGGGTGCCCAAGTACTTCCCCTATCAAACTGCTTATTTTCTTCATCAATAGTAGTTCTTCATAGGTATGTTACTCCCCCTGTCATGGTGCTCTTCTGTCTGGTAATGCGGTCCATGATAGATTTGCTTAAATTCCTTCATGTGATGAACCAACCCCCCTGTCTGCACAACCTCTTCTATCTCATGAAAGATTACCTACTTAGTGATCAAGTGGAAGAGATCTTCAATAGTAGTCCATCGGATGAGTAAGAAATCATGTTCTTCAATGGAGTTTCTCCTAAGAGATGATATATCAAAATATGATTGTCCATGTGTGACTCATCAAGAATTTCATAGGGCCCATTCATGGATAGCTTCTGCAAGAATGATCATAAACTCATAAGCTCCCCCTAATTGTATGCATAGTCTTTCTTTTGGCAGCCTCCCCATCAAATACTTGGAAAATCAAGGATAACTTCATCAAGTCAACAACATGTGTTGTTGGCTAGAGTGTCCAAGGGACTTCCAGATTCAATTTGCTTCCTTCTCCATACTTGTATAACTTTCTTCTCTGGCATGGTTCTTCCTTGTGTAGGGGCCCAAGTCAAGTTACAATCACATGACATATGTCCAATGTTATGACACTTGAAGCACTATATGTTGTTCATGAATAAGAATTCATGACTTCTTCTTGCAAAATTTCTTCTCGGAGATTAAAGGGGACCATTATATGCCCTACAATCTTTTGCCATGTGTCCAAAGTTTGTACAAGCATAACAATAACCAAGAAATATACTTTGGTACCTGGGAGATGGAGATTTCCTAGATGTACTTCTGAAGTCTTTCTGCCTTGAGATCCTTTGATGATAAGCATTACTTCTTTCATTCTTGACACCATATACATTTCTTCTTGGAGTAGGATTTCTTCCAATATCAATTTGACTCTTGCCTTTGCTAGGGGCATCAACATTTCTTCCAGACTTTCTCACATTCTGGTTGCTTGAAGCATTATCATTCTTTCTTGAGGATTCACCTGCATATACAAGACGTTATTTATCAAGGGGATACCTTTGATTACTTAAGATGTCATCTAGGGTTTGAGAACTTTTCAAGTTCTTATTCAACAAGTCAACTTCCTTTTTAAGGAAGACAATTTATTCCTTCATTTTCTTGCATTCTTCATCCTTCTTTGATAGACTGATCTCCATTTCTTCCTTCATCTTGGTTGCTTCACATGATTGGTCCTCAAGCAAATTGATTTCTGATTTTAACTTGGTGATGTCATCATCCTTTTCTTCTAGTTGGCATATCATGGTGTTTCTCTTCTTTTTTACTTCATCAACTTGTCCTTCTATGAATTTCAAAGTTTCCATCACCGTCTCAGATCCTTGAGCTTGTTTCCTTGCTTCTTCTAGTTGGGATCTAAGGGAGGATACCTCTTCCTTTTCTTGATCAGTCTTTATTTCAAGTTTTTTCAATCTTTTGTGCCTTTGTTCAAGGTGGCTTGACAAGGTATCTTCCCGTTTATTTGCCTTATCCAATTGACTTGTCATGGATATGACTTCTTCATGATGTTTTCTCTTGTTTTTATGAAATTATTCCTTAATCTTAGCGAGCTCTTCATCTCTTTCTTGTACTTGAATCTTGACAAGGTCAACTTCCTTCCTTGTCTTGTTCTAGTCACCAACTTACGCTTTCTTCTTAAGTTCCTCATTTTTGTTTTTCAAATTGTTAATCTCTTTTATGGAAACCATAAGTTTAGTGAGGAGATATTCTTCAAAATCTTCCTCATTCTTCTAATCTTCTAGGTCTTCTTTAGCCTTAATATTATCACTCTTATCTTCAACTTCCTTGATGGGATCTAGATTTCCTTCTTGTTTTCCATCATTTTCTTGACTAGAGATCATTGTCAATGCTCCTTTTGAGTGAAGATCATGAAGTTTGTCCCATATTCCTTTTGTTGACGAACATTTTTCAAAATTGGCCTTCATAGAATCAGGTAGCCCATTCAAGATTGCTTTCATTGCTCTTGTATTATGTTTATTGGATTCTCCATCCATCATTCTATCAGCAATCACCGATTTCCAAACTTCAATGCCTTGAGTCTTTAAGAAATTCCTCATTCTTGCCTCCCATATATCAAAGTTTCCATTGAACAATGGAGCCTTCACAGATTTATTGACTTCAATTTCGATGGTTGAGGGAGACTCATCTTTAGGAGGATTGGAGACCTTCTTCCTTGGCTTCGCCATTTGTGTTCTAATGATCAACCTTCAAGTTGTTATGCTTTGAGTGAAGGCACTAGATTTGATACCAATTGTTAGAAATACTGAGAGGGAGGTGAATCAGTATTTATTTTCAATTGTTACTTTTACAAGTTAGATCATTATATTTAGAACACAAAATGAACAATAAGAAGAAATGCTTTTATTAATTTCTTTTTCACAATAAATCAAGTACAATGTATATAGGGCTCCAACCCTAGATTAACATTGATCTTCAATCTCCCAAGCTCCAACCCATTTCTTGCACCATCTTGGACTTTAGTGAGGCTCTCACCTCTAGAGTTTCAACCCTATATTATCCAAGGCACCAACCTTGAGTTTAGGAGCACCAACTCCACTTATTTTATCAATATTGCACCATAGACATCACTACTATAGTCTTACTTTATAGTCTGACTATGTCATGGAAATCAACCCACTACACGCTACTATCCAAGCCATTGTCTACTTCTATCCAAGGCATTGTCTCATTCTCAATCCACTGTCTAAATGATTCCATTGTCTGATCACTTGATTTTTAGGCACAATCAATCTGTGTCACAGTTCTTTTACCATACACAAAACTGTTTCACACAGTCTAAGGTATCTTCTCCTCAATCCAAGTTATTCTAATAATATATATATATATATATATATATATATATATATATATCTTCCAACTTAAAAATTCAATATCTCACAAACTACTAGGAGTTTGGAGGCATGTGAGGACTTGTTGGAAAGACAAAATTATGCTCTAAAAAATGATATAAGAATCCCATTCAGAGTTTGCCTCTAAGGTAGTGAAATTTTTTTTTTCTTTGTGATTGTCCTTAAATTTCTGTGCATAAAACATTTGGAACAGTTTTGGGACAGTGGGGCTTCTCCATTGTTTCACACCAATAATATCATCATGATAGTATTCAGCATCATGATGAAGGTATAGCATCATGTATTCAATGATAGTGAATTAATATGTCATAGTGAAGCCTTCATTAATTTGTCAAAGACACCAAAGTAATCTTCCAATTATGTCAAAGTGTGGTCATTCTTTAAAGAGTATGACATCATCAAGTGTATGACTCCATATGTCATTAATGGTTAAGTTCTAGATCATCAAGTCACATGCAACATTATAGTTAGTTCAAGGGCTCCTTAGGACTTCTTCATTAATGGTTTTACATCTTCGTGATTTGACATCTTCATTGATGGTATCCTTCTCAAACAAGTGTCCTAACATCATCATCTGGCACCAGGCATCTCAAGAATATTAACATCTCGATCAATGCCATAATGACATAAATGAAAACCATGATTAAGAATCTCCCCCTTTGTCATTGATGGCAATATAATTGCCCTTCCAACATTCTCTCCCCCTTTGGCATCAATGGAAAACGAGGTGCCCAAGTACTTCCCCTATCAAACTGCTTATTTTCTTCATCAATAGTAGTTCTTCATAGGTATGTTACTCCCCCTGTCATGGTGCTCTTCTGTCTGGTAATGCGGTCCATGATAGATGTGCTTAAATTCCTTCATGTGATGAACCAACCCCCCTGTCTGCACAACCTCTTCTATCTCATGAAAGATTACCTACTTAGTGATCAATTGGAAGAGATCTTCAATAGTAGTCCATCGGATGAGTAAGAAATCATGCTCTTCAATGGAGTTTCTCCTAAGAGATGATATATCAAAATATGATTGTCCATGTGTGACTCATCAAGAATTTCATAGGGCCCATTCATGGATATCTTCTGCAAGAATGATCATAAAATCATAAGCTCCCCCTAATTGTATGCACAGTCTTTCTTTTGGCAGAGTCTCCCCATCAAATACTTGGAAAATCAAGGATAACTTCATCAAGTCAACAACATGTGTTGTTGGCTAGAGTGTCCAAGGGACTTCCAGATTCAATTTGCTTCCTTCTCCATACTTGTATAACTTTCTTCTCTGGCATGGTTCTTCCTTGTGTAGGGGCCCAAGTCAAGTTACAATCACATGACATATGTCCAATGTTATGACACTTGAAGCACTATATGTTGTTCATGAATAAGAATTCATGACTTCTTCTTGCAAAATTTCTTCTCGGAGATTAAAGGGGACCATTATATGCCCTACAATCTTTTGCCATGT
This sequence comes from Pinus taeda, assembly GCA_000404065.3. Taxonomy (NCBI): domain Eukaryota; kingdom Viridiplantae; phylum Streptophyta; class Pinopsida; order Pinales; family Pinaceae; genus Pinus; species Pinus taeda. The sequence continues at coordinate 6,243 of APFE030866476.1, forward strand.
GTCCAAAGTTTGTACAAGCATAAAAATAACCAAGAAATATACTTTGGTACCTGGGAAATGGAGATTTCCTAGATGTACTTCTGAAGTCTTTCTGCCTTGAGATCCTTTGATGATAAGCATTACTTCTTGCATTCTTGACACCATATACATTTCTTCTTGGAGTAGGATTTCTTCCAATATCAAGTTGACTCTTGCCTTTGCTAGGGGCATCAACATTTCTTCCAGACTTCCTCACATTCTGGTTGCTTGAAGCATTATCATTCTTTCTTGAGGATTCGCCTGCATAGACAAGACCTTATTTATCAAGGGGATACCTTTGATGACTTAAGATGTCATCTAGGGTTTGAGAACTTTTCAAGTTCTTATTCAACAAGTCAACTTCCTTTTTAAGGAAGACAATTTCTTCCTTCATTTTCTTGCATTCTTCATCCTTCTTTGATAGACTGATCTCCATTTCTTCCTTCATCTTGGTTGCTTCACATGATTGGTCCTCAAGCAAATTGATTTCTGATTTTAACTTGGTGATGTCATCATCCTTTTCTTCTAGTTGGCATATCATGGTGTTTCTCTGCTTTTTTACTTCATCAACTTGTCCTTCTATGAATTTCAAAGTTTCCATCACCGTCTCAGATCCTTGAGCTTGTTTCCTTGCTTCTTCTAGTTGGGATCTAAGGGAGGAGACCTCTTCCTTTTCTTGATCAGTCTTTATTTCAAGTTTTTTCAATCTTTTTTGCCTTTGTTCAAGGTGGCTTGACAAGGTATCTTCCCATTTATTTGCCTTATCCAATTGACTTGTCATGGATATGACTTCTTCATGATGTTTTCTCTTGTTTTTATGAAATTATTCCTTAATCTTAGCGAGCTCCTCATCTCTTTCTTGTACTTGAAGCTTGACAAGGTCAACTTCCTTCCTTGTCTTGTTCTAGTCACCAACTTACGCTTTCTTCTTAAGTTCCTCATTTTTGTTTTTCAAATTGTTAATATCTTTTATGGAAACCATAAGTTTAGTGAGGAGATATTCTTCAAAATCTTCCTCATTCTTCTAATCTTCTAGGTCTTCTTTAGCCTTAATATTATCACTCTTATCTTCAACTTCCTTGATGGGCTCTAGATTTCCTTCTTGTTTTCCATCATTTTCTTGACTAGAGATCATTGTCAATGCTCCTTTTGAGTGAAGATCATGAAGTTTGTCCCATATTCCTTTTGTTGACGAACATTTTTTAAAATTGGCCTTCATAGAATCAAGTAGCCCATTCAAGATCGCTTTCATTGCTCTTGTATTATGTTTATTGGATTCTCCATCCATCATTCTATCAGCAATCACCGATTTCCAAACTTCAATGCCTTGAGTCTTTAAGAAATTCCTCATTCTTGCCTCCCATATATCAAAGTTTCCATTGAACAATGGAGCCTTCACAGATTTATTGACTTCAATTTCGATGGTTGAGGGAGACTCATCTTTAGGAGGATTGGAGACCTTCTTCCTTGGCTTCGCCATTTGTGTTCTAATGATCAACCTTCAAGTTGTTATGCTTTGAGTGAAGGCACTAGATTTGATACCAATTGTTAGAAATACTGAGAGGGGGGCGAATCAGTATTTCTTTTCAATTGTTACTTTTACAAGTTAGATCATTATATTTAGAACACAAAATGAACAATAAGAAGAAATGCTTTTATTAATTTCTTTTTCACAATAAATCAAGTACAATGTATATAGGGCTCCAACCCTAGATTAACGCTGATCTTCAATCTCCCAAGCTCCAACCCATTTCTTGCACCATCTTGGACTTTAGTGAGGCTCTGACCTCTAGAGTTTTAACCCTATATTATCCAAGGCACCAACCTTGAGTTTAGGAGCACCAACTCCACTTATTTTATCAATATTGCACCATAGACATCACTACTATAGTCTTACTTTATAGTCTGGCTATGTCATGGAAATAAACCCACTACACGCTACTATCCAAGCCATTGTCTACTTCTATCCAAGGCGTTGTCTCATTCTCAATCCACTGTCTAAATGGTTCCATTGTCTGATCACTTGATTTTTAGGCACAATCAATCTGTGTCGCAGTTCTTTTACCATACACAAAACTGTTTCACACAGTCTAAGGTATCTTCTCCTCAATCCAAGTTATTTGATATATATAATATATTATAATATATTTATATATATATTATATTATATATATATATAATATATATATATATTAGATATATTGATATATAGATTATAGATATATATATATAGATTATATTTCAACTTAAAAATCAATATCTCACATACTAGGGATTTGGATGGCATGTGAGGACTTGTGGAGAGACAAATTTATGCTCTAAAAATGATATAAGAATCACATTGAGAGTTTGCCTCTAAGGTAGTGAAATTTTTTTTTCTTTGTGATTGTCCTTAAATTTCTGTGCATAAAACATTTGGAACAGTTTTGGGACAATGGGGCTTCTCCATTGTTTTGCACCAATAATATCATCATGATAGTATTCAGCATCATGATGAAGGTATAGCATCATGTATTCAATGATAGTGAATTAATATGTCATAGTGAAGCCTTCATTAATTTGTCAAAGACACCAAAGTAATCTTCCAATTATGTCAAAGTGTGGTCATTCTTTAAAGAGTATGACATCATCAAGTGTATGACTCCATATGTCATTAATGGTTTAGTTCTAGATCATCAAGTCACATGCAACATTATAGTTAGTTCAAGGGCTCCTTAGGACTTCTTCATTAATGGTTTTACATCTTCGTGGCTTGACATCTTCATTGATGGTATCCTTCTCAAACAAGTGTCCTGACATCATCATTTGGGACCAGGCATCTCAAGAATATTAACATCTCGATCAATGCCATAATGACATAAATGAAAACCATGATTAACAATCTCCCACTTTGTCATTGATGGCAATATTATTTCCCTTCAAACATTCCCTCCCCCTTTGGCATCAATGGAAAACGGGGTGCCCAAGTACTTCCCCTATCAAACTGCTTATTTTCTTCATCAATAGTAGTTCTTCATAGGTATGTTACTCCCCCTGTCATGGTGCTCTTGTGTCTGGTAATGTGGTCCATGATAGATGTGCTTAAATTCCTTCATGTGATGAACCAACCCCCCTGTCTGCACAACCTCTTCTATCTCATGAAAGATTACCTACTTAGTGATCAAGTGGAAGAGATATTCAATAGTAGTCCATCGGATGAGTAAGAAATCATGTTCTTCAATGGAGTTTCTCCTAAGAGATGATATATCAAAATATGATTGTCCATGTGTGACTCATCAAGAATTTCATAGGGCCCATTCATGGATAGCTTCTGCAAGAATGATCATAAACTCATAAGCTCCCCCTAATTGTATGCATAGTCTTTCTTTTGGCAGCCTCCCCATCAAATACTTGGAAAATCAAGGATAACTTCATCAAGTCAACAACATGTGTTGTTGGCTAGAGTGTCCAAGGGACTTCCAGATTCAATTTGCTTCCTTCTCCATACTTGTATAACTTTCTTCTCTGGCATGGTTCTTCCTTGTGTAGGGGCCCAAGTCAAGTTACAATCACATGACATATGTCCAATGTTATGACACTTGAAGCACTATATGTTGTTCATGAATAAGAATTCATGACTTCTTCTTGCAAAATTGCTTCTCGAAGATTAAAGGGGACCATTATATGCCCTACAATATTTTGCCATGTGTCCAAAGTTTGTACAAGCATAACAATAACCAAGAAATATACTTTGGTACCTGGGAGATGGAGATTTCCTAGATGTACTTCTGAAGTCTTTCTGCCTTGAGATCCTTTGATGATAAGAATTACTTCTTGCATTCTTGACACCATATACATTTCTTCTTGGAGTAGGATTTCTTCCAATATCAATTTGACTCTTGCCTTTGCTAGGGGCATCAACATTTCTTCCAGACTTCCTCACATTCTGGTTGCTTGAAGCATTATCATTCTTTCTTGAGGATTCGCCTGCATAGACAAGACCTTATTTATCAAGGGGATACCTTTGATGACTTAAGATGTCATCTAGGGTTTGAGAACTTTTCAAGTTCTTATTCAACAAGTCAACTTCCTTTTTAAGGAAGACAATTTCTTCCTTCATTTTCTTGCATTCTTCATCCTTCTTTGATAGACTGATCTCCATTTCTTCCTTCATCTTGGTTGCTTCACATGATTGGTCCTCAAGCAAATTGATTTCTGATTTTAACTTGGTGATGTCATCATCCTTTTCTTCTAGTTGGCATATCATGGTGTTTCTCTGCTTTTTTACTTCATCAACTTGTCCTTCTATGAATTTCAAAGTTTCCATCACCGTCTCAGATCCTTGAGCTTGTTTCCTTGCTTCTTCTAGTTGGGATCTAAGGGAGGAGACCTCTTCCTTTTCTTGATCAGTCTTTATTTCAAGTTTTTTCAATCTTTTGTGCCTTTGTTCAAGGTGGCTTGACAAGGTATCTTCCCATTTATTTGCCTTATCCAATTGACTTGTCATGGATATGACTTCTTCATGATGTTTTCTCTTGTTTTTATGAAATTATTCCTTAATCTTAGCGAGCTCCTCATCTCTTTCTTGTACTTGAAGCTTGACAAGGTCAACTTCCTTCCTTGTCTTGTTCTAGTCACCAACTTATGCTTTCTTCTTAAGTTCCTCATTTTAGTTTTTCAAATTTTTAATCTCTTTTATTGAAACCATAAGTTTAGTGAGGAGATATTCTTCAAAATCTTCCTCATTCTTCTAATCTTCTAGGTCTTCTTTAGCCTTAATATTGTCACTCTTATCTTCAGCTTCCTTGATGGGCTCTAGATTTCCTTCTTGTTTTCCATCATTTTCTTGACTAGAGATCATTGTCAATGCTCCTTTTGAGTGAAGATCATGAAGTTTGTCCCATATTCCTTTTGTTGACGAACATTTTTCAAAATTGGCCTTCATAGAATCAGGTAGCCCATTCAAGATTGCTTTCATTGCTCTTGTATTATGTTTATTGGATTCTCCATCCATCATTCTATCAACAATCACCAATTTCCAAACTTCAATGCCTTGAGTCTTTAAGAAATTCCTCATTCTTGCCTCCCATATATCAAAGTTTCCATTGAACAATGGAGCCTTCACAGATTTATTGACTTCAATTTCGATGGTTGAGGGAGACTCATCTTTAGGAGGATTGGAGACCTTCTTCCTTGGCTTCGCCATTTGTGTTCTAATGATCAACCTTCAAGTTGTTATGCTTTGAGTGAAGGCACTAGATTTGATACCAATTGTTAGAAATACTGAGAGGGGGGTGAATCAGTATTTCTTTTCAATTGTTACTTTTACAAGTTAGATCATTATATTTAGAACACAAAATGAACAATAAGAAGAAATTCTTTTATTAATTTCTTTTTCACAATAAATCAAGTACAATGTATATAGGGCTCCAACCCTAGATTAACACTGATCTTCAATGTCCCAAGCTCCAACCCGTTTCTTGCACCATCTTGGACTTTAGTGAGGCTCTGACCTCTAGAGTTTCAACCCTATATTATCCAAGGCACCAACCTTGAGTTTAGGAGCACCAACTCCACTTATTTTATCAATATTGCACCATAGACATCACTACTATAGTCTTACTTTATAGTCTGGCTATGTCATGGAAATCAACCCACTACACGCTACTATCCAAGCCATTGTCTACTTCTATCCAAGGCGTTGCCTCATTCTCAATCCACTGTCTAAATGATTCCATTGTCTGATCACTTTATTTTTAGGCACAATCAATCTTTGTCGCAGTTCTTTTACCATACACAAAATTGTTTCACACAGTCTAAGGTATCTTCTCCTCAATCCAAGTTATCTGATAGATTCCACCAAACCAAGCTAGACACCAATCTGAGAAGTAGTCCACTGCACTGTGTCAAGAGATTCCACTGCATTGTTTTCAATGCTTTAAAATTTTTCTATCCAAGAGGTATTTTCCTTTACTCAAGCCGTAGTTGTATTCTTCTGAAGGTTAACACCCTTCCACAGTCATAAGCTATGACTGCACTTAGTCCAAGAACAGAGAGGCACAATGAAGTGAAGGTACAATTTTGTTCTTGAAGACCGAGGTCTAGAAGTATAACCTGAAATATTTAATCCTCTTTAATTTTAGACAAGTCTGAGCATCAGTAGGGCTGCACTAATACCAAGGTCTGCAATATGGTTTGATGAGATTTTTAAGCCTAAACAAAATATATAAAGGCTCCTTCTTCTGTCTGCTTTTAAGTTCACAAAATGTGAACTAAATATCTCATGTATTGTGCTTGATGACTGAGTGAATGACGGATAAGTGAAAACTAAAATGTGTATATATATAGTTGTTTTTCTTTTTAGGAAGATGAATAGATATGTCTCTGGAATAGGCCGACATAAGTAGGCCAAAGTAAGGTTAGCTGATAAGTGAATTTATATCTTCCAACTTAAAAATTCAATACCTCACAAACTACTAGGAGTTTGGAGGCATGTGAGGGCTTGTTGGAAAGACAAAACTATGCTCTAAAAGATGTTATAGGAATCACAATGAGAGGTTACCTCTAAGGTAGTGAAAATAAATTTTCTTTGTGACTGTCCTTAAATGTTTGTGCATAAAATATTTGGAACAATTTTGGGACAGCGTGGCTTCTCCATTGTTTTGCACCAATAATATCATCATGATAGTATCCAGCATCATGATGAAGGTATAACATCATGTATTCAATGATAGTGCAGTAATACGTCAAAGTGCAACCTTAATTAATTTGTCAAAGACATCAAAGTAGTCTTCCAATTATGTCAAAGTGTGGTCGTTCTTTAAAGAGTGTGACATCACCAAGTGTATGACTCCATATGTCATCAAGGGTTAAGGTCTAGATCATCAAGGCACATGCAACATTATAGTTAGTTCAAGGGCTCCTTAGGACTTCTTCATTAATGGTTTGACATCTTCGTGGCTTAACATCTTCATTGATGGTATCCTTGTCAACGAAGAGTCCTGACATCATCATCTGGGACCAGGCATCTCAAGAATATTGATATCTCGTCAATTCCATATTAACATCAATGAAAAACTTGATTATCTTCCCCCCCAATGTGAGTCGGGTGTGTATCGAACTCGTGACCTACGCTCTGATACCACTTGTTGGGAATCACGATTGTCGTTAGACCAAAACCCACATGTGTTAGTCAATGATTGCATTGCCAGAGATAAGGATCCACGAGAGTCGGTTAGTCCATGTCACGAAACACATGGGGAGTGTTGGTTTATCCAATTTCCAACCGTTTCTTCCCTAAATCTTAGAAAATGTAAAGAAGAAAAAAAAAGGAAATTTATTGAAGTAGGGAATATAGGGAAATTGTTGTTACCAACCACTCTTGATCCAAACTAAACTGCAGATCATTCTAAAATACGAGAAAGAATCATAATGAAACCACACAAATTACTGTCTAAAGGCTAGAATCCTATATATGTTGAAAAAATAGCTATAGATATGTTCTTGCATTTAATAAATACATAAGGAAACTACAGATGTATAATTAAGACTACTCTTAATTTAAAACATAAGTTTCATGAGACATCTAGATTTATCAATTGGACATGTATTTGATGAACAATGTTGAAAGGAGGTATCAATAAACACATCTTATGATGCATTATGATGAAGAATTGAAAGAAAATTCAACAAAATATTTAGGAACATGGCAAAGTGACTCTTTATTAAATGCAAATCTCAAATTACATTAGAAACTAAATGGGAATCAAATGAAAATTATAATAAGGCAAGTATATAATTTATATTTTAGAATCCAATCTTCTTATAACAATTTAACTTGAACAAAATGGAAATGTATACTATCTATTTTTGTTGAAAGCTTGCTGCAAAATTTGATATGGCAAAAATTCTATGAGGTCATCAACTTAGGTACTTAGCAAAATCAGGAAAAAGCTTGGAAAAACCTGGCAAACATAAATTTGGCCTTGAAAAATAAGGAAACTCAAGAGAGATGAAATCCTTTGCAACGTTGGGAGAAATTAGAGAATATTTGCCACAACAGTGGTCAATAAATTTATGGTTGCATGTGATAAACTTTTATACATTGGAAATGGAAAAATATGTGTTAATATAAAACATGATAGGGGTTCTCTAAATTGTGTTCTTATACTTTATTTTATTTTACATTGTTCTATATTTAATCTTGACATAATAGTTCTGCATTAATTATCCCTTCACACTCATTAAAGATTCCTTCGTATATTCTATGCTACCATCTTTCCCTTATGTTGGTTTGTTGTAATAGGCTTGGTCCTACCTTTCTCTAATAAGTTCCATTAACCACTATATTCCTCCCTTCCTTGGTTGTTTCCCAACTTCTTACCACATGTCAAGATCCCTATGTTGTCCTCATCAGTTACCTTGATTTTGTCCATAGACCTTCATGCACATGACGAAATAACTATGTTTGATTTTTTTTAGTGAGAGAATGATGAAGTCAAATTATGGGAGAGGCATTGAGGGAGGTAATGATATGAGTGACACAAGGGTTAAGGTGGTTAAATACACTATGGAGTAATGGCTGCTAGAGTAGTGTGGAGCATTATGGATGATAAAGTGACAAAGTATTGAGGAGTGGTAATAGTGACAAAGTATTGAGGAGTGGGAACTAAAAATAGAATCACATAAAGTTGAGTCAACTTGACATAGAGTGACACAAGGGAAAACTCAATGTAGAGCGAGTGTAATTTTAAATCACAGAGTGGTCAATTAATCACTCAATGATAACTAGCACATTATATGATGGAGTGGGCACTAAATAGAATAGGTTAGTTACTATAATTGAATACAAACTTTGGTATAGTATTTAACTCAACATAAAGTGAGGAATGATACATATGGTAATGATTTGAAGTGGAGTGATAAATTAAGGTAGGTATCAACTTAATAAAGTTTGATGGAATCAACGCAAAGGTAATACAATGGAATAACATAGAACTCCACGTAGCATAGTGGGATATATGGACATAGAGTGAATTGATTATTTTTAACTCATAACTATCGAAGTGGTTTTTTAAGTAAACTTATGGAAAATCAGTTAATGCTAACGAGTATCACCACCCTCCTCCACTAGCCTTCAATTAGACATGTTAAAGAATTGTCTCATGGTAAAGAATAACCCTCTTAGATTGGAAGAGTGTCACATTTTTTCTTGATTCCATTACTTGTAGCTAAAGGTGGAGGAGGTGGCTCTAATAGCTAAACTTTCCTAGGACAATGTTTATACAATTAACTCACTGAAGATTACACTAGGTTTCAGGGAAACTACCTTCATTGGATGTAGGTAACAACTGAAAAGGATCATCTAGTAGAAGTTACCATCCTCTAATGAAAAATGTTTGGATGGTAAGATTAGGGGCGAAAACCATGCCTACCCCATTCAATTATTGCTAACTTGGGATTTATATAGAAGTTCCTTTAATGGAACTACATCTTCGGATAAGATTTGCCACCAAATGGGTCTTGTGTGGAGGCTTTGCATAATATATTTGAGGTTGCTTGTGTAGAATCCTCTATCATAATTTGAAAATTTTCCTTCATAGAAGATTGGATCATTATTTATCCTATTGTGATAGGCATATGTTGTGATATCACTAGTAAAATTTCATGATACATCATGATGGCATCTTCCCTTCAGCACAAATTGCCTTTTAAAATTCCTTGTTCATCCTATTGGATGCCCACATTCTAATTTCAATATCATGTTTCATCTTCCTCTTGACATATAAATTATTGCTTTAAATGTGGATTAAGTACATGGAAAAGTTGAAATTATTGTTCGTTAGTGCATTTCACTCATTATAATTGGAAGTTTCACATATAAAGTTCAATTCAATGTGGTTTTTCACTTTCAAGGTTTCCTCCCATAATTGTATTGATGTTTGCAATTCTTCTTGTTATGGACATACATTATACATATAAATCCTTATTATCATGGTCTTCTTCATATTTAAGAAAGTCTTTCATAGAGAGCATCATCGAGTTCCTCAGTAAGTTCCTAAGATTGATCTATTCACTATGGACTAAGGAGAGGCTTTCTATTTTGTTTTCACAAATTCCATTTTTTACAACCCTGCAATAGGTTGACTATAGAGAGAGATTTCATTATGTAGATAGTTTTTGAGCTAAGAAATGATACGTTGTGGTCCATCATTTTTCTTAGCTTCTCAATGGTATAGGATCACCTCATTAATTTGGGTTTGTAATGATTGTGCACCATATGTATGTTGTTTTTCTTTTATGTTTTGTGCTTTTCTAAATTTGATGGCTCAAGGAAACTTTTACCTTAAAAGTTCCATCTCTTCCATGAGATGGGGGTGTAGAGGCACTATTCACAAAAGTTAGTGACCAAAATATTAAGCCAGCTATGTATAATCATATTACTAGAAAACATGCTTGAGGTTTTAGGGCACCCACAAAAAGGCATTTAGGCTCATGGTTTCCAATATGGACCAAGAAATGGACACAAGGAAGCCCTCCTAGAATGAGGAACCAATTAAAAAGGAGAATTTGACGTTTAATGAAGAATTTTTAAATAAAAGAAAACCATTGCATAAATGAAAAATTCAAGTCATCTACTTGTATTTCAATGCCCACATATTATTTAAATGAGCATCTAACACAAATTTATGGTAAACCCACGTTTAATGATAAAGTGAGTTATACTTCTTCAAATCCTTAGATTTATTTAAGTTCTAGTTCTTTCATTGGGAACCTAGAGGATTCAATCTTGAGTTTAAGAGTGTAAATATGTTGATTTGTGTCAATACCTCTTAAAAAACTGAAGGATGAGAATTTGTTTGTCCCAATGAAGTAATATTTTCCTCTTCATAAGGACCACTAGTAACTGAAAGGAATGTTTATTAATGGACCAAAAAATATGAATCCTTGGCCATTCTTGTTCAAAAGGTATTAGCAACCATGGACAAGGTGGCAACATGTGTTTATAGATTCAAGCCAAAGCATGAATTCTTATGTAGTGGAGCTCCTTGAAAAATACAATTTTTCATTAACGCCTTCTAGACCTTATTTACCTTTCATGCTCTAAAGACCCATTTAGAATGAAAGTCTTAAGCTATGGTTTTCATTTTAATTATCCACATACCCTTGAATCCCTGGGTGTATAACAACAATCTCAACAACCTTATTCTACTTAGTGGTTCCCCCCTCCTTAGTTGGCCATTGGAATCTTTGAGAAATTTATCCAAGCATTGATATGCACTAATTGAAGGGATTGAACAGGAGTAGGAAACTTGAATTGTGACTAATGCCCCCCCAATACAAATTTGGAATGAAATACATAGGGCTAGTGGTTTGGTTAACCATTTTTAAATATGTTTTTCAACTCTCTACATAACCATATCCCATGGTTCTTTGGGGAACACTTGAAAGAGAAATGGGATACTTCAAAACTTCAATATCCACATCCAATGGCTATAGGCTTAGTGATATTCTACCACCCAACAAGGAAGGCCTTGAGGGATTTGTCTTGAATTCTAAACCCTAAAGCTAGGATAAATATTTGGAAGCAATTCATGTTTTCATCCATTGATTATTATTCCTCTAGGATGATGAACAAGAATTCATCAATAAAGTGCTCATTAACGAACATACTTGCCTCCTATTTGGGGAAGGGAATACCTTTGATCAAAATTGATCCACTCTATGATAAATCAAGTAGCTTAATATCATTATTTTTATCATGTAAATTATAGGATCCAGTGGATGTTTCTGTTGATATATCATAAGAGTCTAACTTATTTTGATGTGCATATGTTGATGGATAAGCAAGCCACTTTCTATCAGAAAAAATTCCCATGGATACAAGGGATCAAATCTTAGAACCTTTGTTGATAATATATTTTGTACGATGTTTACTACTTGACCCCACTGGTAGAATGGTATGCTAGTGATAGACATCAAGAAATATTGTTTTATACTACTAAGCTAAATAATAAATAAAGTAAACCAGAAATGGATTGAAGAGAGTCTAGCAGTGAAATACCTATAATTCATCAAAAGTTGACATGGAAGAGTAAGAAGAGGTGTCCTAGCTCCAAAAATTATGCACACAAAACAATTAAAAATACAACTTCTCTAATCGATGATACAAAACCTTAGATATTACTAACAAATTAAGTATAACCTCCTCTAGATGTAATTGGTAAATTTAATGACATAAAATCAATGCATTCAAGTAACAACATTGAATCAACAGAAGTAAATGCCATGAAAAAAAAAATTGAGATTATATTAGAAGTAGAATAGTTACAATAGTGGATCCATATCCTACTCTGGTTTTGTGTCTCCAACTCCTTCCTCCTTGTGCTTTGTTCCATTTATGGTTCTCTACTAATCTGAGGGTTTCTAAATGTTTTCAATGGTTCCTTTCAACCTTTGTAGTAAACCTTGGTAGATATAAAATAAAAGATAAAAACTAAAGTTGGAGAATAAGCCCTTAACTTCAGAAAAACCAAAATGCATTCACACAATAGATGAAAAATAATATAGAGATAATCCTTACAATAAGATAACGCCATCAAATAGTCTTTATGGAAGGAATCACTCTACAAGTCATTCTTTCTATAATACAATACTCAAAATTCAATATATCCAATACAATGATATTCTTGTATTTATACATATGAATATTCCTAGTGGTCTATGCAACCTGCCCGTTATTATTATATTTTTTCCTCCAATTACATATCGGGTGTATTCCATGATTATGGCTCCATTACACTCATTATCCTCTCATTTACCTCCCTAGGCACCAAACATTATCCTCATGTGCATTAAATTTCATCCCCTTTGCATGTTTTCATCTTGGAAACATTTGTTTAAGCCATATAATAAGAATTTCTAAGAAATGCAGCGAACTACTACTAAGCATGATTTTCCATCTATCCTAGTGAAATATAGACATCGTGTCAAACTATGGCTTTGTAACCTCTATCTTGATTTTGGTTGCTCATTTGTTTCCATGATGTTGTGTTATGCTACTCTAACTTCTCCTTGCATTGGTTTTAGTCCCCCATGTACCTCCTACATATTTAGTTCCCTTTTGGTTCCCCATTGTTTCGAGTTAAGTTTCTTGATACTCATGACCTCACCTTGATGATTGTTATTTTTCAAGGTAGTTTGGGTTGCAATATACAACAAATTTAGATATTGATCCCTTACACTTTGAATCTTCAACATGTGGTTCCTTTCAATCATGCAACTCTTTAGATAACTCTTCCTTTTTATTCTCTTTATGTTTATATCCTTTATAGGTATTTTCTTCATGTGCTTGTGTATATTCTTCTTTTAATTTAGCCTTTGACTTTTCCTCCGATGTGCTAGTTGGCATTGTAATTAGTTTCCTTGCAAATAATTCTTTGTGTGACCCCTTGGGCCCTTCCTATTTGGTAAAAGAAATATCTTGCAATGCGATTTTCTTTTTCTTATACAAAATCTTCATAAATTTCTTTTGCACTTAATATTAATTACACCAATTAAGTCTATCAAGAACAATATCCACATCATCCATGAACATTCTTTTAAAATTTTGAACAACCTCACTTCAACCTATGTGCTTTAAGTATTCTTTGTGATAACTTGCAATATTTTAGCTAAATTAACATTGATGAGATTTTCCTCACAACAAAAGTTGATAGAAATAAGGATCTTATCTTGTTGAATATCCATGAACCTATAATAGGGAGCTATCACTTAAAACAAGACATTTGCAATGCTCTTAATCCTTCTCAATGTGAGACCACCTAGCTAAAAAAAATTGTTCATATGGTTCATTAGTAAGTCCTCCATCTTGTCATCATCAAGTAAGTGCCCCCATGTTGCAACATCATCCTCTTGATAACAATCAAATTTGGATCTCCAATCTGCGAGGAATTATGAATTTATCTAATTGATGAATTATTCAATACTAAAAAAATGATATTTTCTTCGAAGATACATCATGCTTGGAAAGAAAACCCTCAACTAAAATTAGGGCTTTGAAGAACTAAATTACATTTCAATATAATCCTTTTGTGCCTATGGTTTTGATGTAGCAAATTTGAAATGACCATAACTCTTGATATTTGTTGGAATCTCTATTATGACCACAACTATGAGATACCACAAACATTCTACATTTAGTGGCATTGGTTTGATGGAAATCTAGGCACTATCAAAACATATCTACTATGAAATTTGTGTGGTTGTCATTTGAAAAACATTAAAATTGTTGATTTTAAATCAACAATAACTTAACTTTCAAGCCATCAATGTGAACGATTTTCTCTTCTTTTTTGAAATTGAGTATTTTTTTAGAGGAACTTAAATCTATAGATGTTTTATTAAGATTTTGCACCAAAAAAATGTAGAAATGAATTTGAATGTCATTGTATTCTTTTTTCCCTTAATATATATATATATAACACAAATTACTTCCTTTTTTGGCCCAAGAAAGATTTTTTAATACCAGTTGTAATAAACATAGATAGCTTGTAGATAAAATATAACTTTGAGTTTGAGAAATAAACTCTTAACTTCAAAATAACCAAAATGCATACACAAGAATAAATACAAAATTATAAAGCAGAACCCTAAGGTAATTTAACACCATCAAATACTTTTTACAGAGGGAATCACTTTAGAAGCTTGATACAATAGAATAAACAACATACAACATTTCTAATACAATGATATTTATGTATTTATACATTCTCATGAGTACTTCAATGGATTTATGCAACTTACCTCTCATTATTATTTTATTTTTCCTAACTACATAGTGGGTCCACTCCATGATTATGGCCACATTATTTTTACTATTCCCATGGCTACCTCCCTAGTTACCTCATATTATCCTTCCCAGGCACATTACAACCTTACATAACCAAATTGGTCAAGTGCATACAAAGGTGCAAATTGGAAATTTCTTTGTATAAAAAGAAGAATCAAACTGGCTTAAGAGGTTAGATAGATGATTTTCATCAATGTTCATACGTATTTTCCTACTTCCATGTTGATAGGTATAGGATATGATTTCTTGACTAAGGCACATTAGTCGATGTCAACATGCCATACGGAGGATGTCATCCATGGATGTGGGGAAGTATCCCTGGGGTTTAGAGAAGAAGAATTGATTCGTCATAAGTTCACTACTTTTCATTACGATGAATTCTTTCAATCTCATGTGAATGAGGCATTTTAATAAGATTCTTAAAACTTCTAGGATTTTTACATTAAGAATAGATCTACATTCTAGAACCATGTTGTAATATCCAGTCTTTAGGGGCACCAATAGTGATCATATATGATTAATCATCTTTGACATGCTTGTGATCAATTTTGACTTTGTCAACAAGGACCACATAGGGCCTATTTTACCGTGAGTGTGGCTACATTCCTTTTGAGGGAATAAATATATGGTTCAAATAAAACAATTAAAATGCACAAAATTGTGGATGTCATTAGACATTTACTATAATTTTGTATCGTATGGATCACTTGGTAATGTGTCCTAAGAAAACAAAATGGTACATGTAAGCAAAATATTAGTAGTCATAAATGTCCCTTGCCCCTTAATGTATGATACTCGTAAAGCATCACATAAATAAATTATGTTTCTCTTCATCAAAATGGAATTTGAAGAGCCTATAGTGGAAGTCACCCACCAGATAGAGGACAAGGAAACCCCTTGCTAACACAACAAAAATGTAAGGTATTCATCCTTTCAATGCAATCTTGACTAAATTTGGTATTACTTACTATAATTTGGACTTTGAAAGCATGAATTTTGTTTTCGAAGGTGTGAATATTGATGTTTCCATGGATGATGAAAAAATAAATATTTGATGTTTTCAAAATGTGAATTGGATTTAAAAGTATGGATCTTGATTCCAAAAGTGTGAATTTTGGCGTGCACCTGTGCACACACATTAGTCTACAAGTGTGAATTTAAATTCTCAACTATGCATTTTGAATTTTAATATTTATGCAAGCTTTTTATATATGTATGTTGCATACATATTATTATTATTATTAGATATTTGTGAATTTAAATTCTTAACTATGTATTTTGAATTTTGATATTTTATGCAAATATTTTATTTGTGTGTACAAACATATTATTATAATATAGTTTGTTTAATATATATACATTAAATAAAAGAAAAGTAAATAGAAGAGTTGCGATATCATTGGAGAATTTATATATTTTAATTAATATTTAGAGTAAAGTATTAGGATGACTACCAACACCATTCATTAGAGTACATAAGTTATATACAAAATGAGGGTTGAGTGAGTTTTTCTTACCAATTGTTTCATTTTATTTACAAATACTATAATGAAATTATTATGGAACGCACAAAGCCAATATCTCAAGCTAGGACCAGAGAATGCACATTGAATTGTCTATCTAAATATTTTAAATACGTGGTGGTGAACTCAACATGCTTAACTAGTTGTGAATCATCTCATTTAATGTAAGTATCCTTTGCTTTGATAATGTGTTTGCACCTAGGAATTCACGAGGCAATTAAATCTTTACATTAAATAATGCACTGATTTTGACAACATTGCAAATGACTCTTAACATTATTGTTATCCAATTGGGGGAGGCTATTCCTTCAAATACTTTAAGATTTTTGGTGTTTAAAATTAGGTATTCCTAAAAACATGCTTAGTAATCTACAAAAAAAAAAAAATTATAATAGATTAAGTATTATAATGTATAATACAATTCCAAATATGTTCATATCCTCTATTACCAAACAAATAAGCTTGATAGACCTATATTCTTTTTCATCAAAGTACCCAAATTTATATATTATATATATATAATATATATATAATATATATTATATATAATATATATATATATATATATTATTTAATTTTAATTATGATAATTTTTTGGAAAAATTATCCCCTTTTTTAATTACTATTTATTTATTAATTTTATACAAAGAGAGGGGGGTTTTCATTTAAAAATAAATAAACTTTTACAGTAGTCAAAATTAAAAATAAAATAAAAATAAAAATAAAATAAATAAATAAATTCGCAAACTTTTTAAATTATCAAAATAAAGATTACATGTTTGTTAGTCATCAACTCATAATGTGTTGACACAATTGATATTCACCCTCATTATGATTTACTAAAATCAATCACTTCCTAAAACATCACCTGCAATGATCACTATAAACTAAAACATGCATCTCTCCATATATGCCAATAAAACATCAAAAACTATTAGATTTATACCAATAGATCTTAATGAGAGGATATCCTCCACTCTTGTCATGGTATAATCTCAACCAAAAGGAGCCCAAATCTTTGTTGCATACATGTTTATATAACATCTAGACCTCTTAATTGTGTTCTTGGAATATTTCATGCAAATTGATTGATATAACACTATCTTGTACCTCCTCGGTTAGTAGAATTCTTTCATGCAACCATAAACTCCTAAGTGTCCTCTCTTCCATTAACCATTCAATGATTGATTTCAAGTCTCCATATATACTAATATCATCTATACATTTTCATAACTAATGGCCACAAGCACAATGGCTACTTTGATCTCTGCAAAATTATTTGTTCCTTTTTTGAGTCTGCGTTCAACTTAGATCTTATGATTTTATGATATAACGTGGATTCCTCCCATTCTAGATTTATTTTGACGTTTATTTAAAGTAATACTAGTGATAGTCACATATGATAACCTAGCAAGACACAACGACATTACATTGATTATTCCCTTGGGTACCTCCTTAGATATCCCATTTTATTTTCCTTAAGTACATTACATTCCATCCCCCTTCACATGATGTGCCTTGGAAACATGGGTGGAATCCATATAATATGATATGTTATGCATGTAGTCAACTGGTACAAAGCATGAAGAACCATCCATCTTAGTCAAATGTTGGAGTCCAACCGCGACCTTGCCACCTCGATCTTGATTTTGATTTCTCTTTTGGTTTGATGTTGTTGTTGTGCTAATCTTACTTCTCTGCGCAGTGGTTTTAGTCCTCCATAAAACTCTATACTAAGATACTTTGTAAGTAAGTTGGTTCAAACTAAATTTGTTAATTCCATTAACCTTTCCTTGATGGTTGTTGTTTCTCAAGGCAGTGATATACAACAATATTAACTATTGGTTACTTGATCTTTGACTCCTCAATATATGATTGCTTTGAGTCATGTAGCTTCTTAGATTCATGTGGTTTTTTATGCTCTTCCTATTTATATCCTTTGTGGAGGTCAATTGTAATCTTCCAAATACATGTGCATTCAAGAAAGGATTACATTGTAGCACAAACACAATAGATATATGAACAATCAAGAGAGATTTATGAAGAATATTGAATCAATATCTTATTCATTATTCAAGAGTATTTAAACAACCATCAAAGATAATCTACCATCGTTCGAGCTTGTTTGTTTCCATATTGCATGTAAACAATTTTCAGTATTTGTTGTTAATTAATTGAAGTTCAATTTTCATTGTAACTATTTTTTTGTTTAAATTTGTGTTGTATTTTGTTCCTGCATAAATCTAGATCAAACATGGATCATGCACAAACAACAAAAAGATATATTATGATATGTCATTATGTGCCATTAACATATGTGACATAGATCATATATACTTTCTGCCAACTTCAAAGACACAATGATGTTTAAAATATATAATCTTTTAAAATAATATATAAAACACTTAATATGCTTAATACATTCATGGAAAATATATTTAATCCAACCAAACTATTTGAAGAATTAAGTGGCAATTTACTTTCTTCTACACATTAATAACTAGTCATATAATTTTGTATTATATTTGGTTTATGTATCTTTTCAATTTATCTTCCTTTATTTATTATTTTCTCATCTTAGATTTAATGTTTGATACTATAACTAGTAATCTTAGATTTAATGTTTGATACTATAACTAGTAGTTCAAATCAACTCCAAACTAGATAAGTAAGCCCTTTTCCCTTATTTCTTTATTTTTAGCCATATCCACACTAATTACACAAGCCTTAAATCCTCCTCAAACATTTTATTGCTTAAAAGATATAATGACTTGCAATTCAAGCCCTATCCAATAATGTTTTGCATTCAACCATCTTTTTTACCACCAGCATTCTTGTAGAAAATGAAATGAATCAATCAAGCAATCTAAGCTAATGGATTTATTAAAGATAAAACCTAGTCTAACATTGAGATACTAGTAATGGTTTCTTTAACTTGTTTAAAAACTACTTTTCAAGTTAGCCTCATAAAACATTCAACTAAAGATTAAATTTAACATCTACAAGATTCTTAGTATCTCATCTATAAGATTCTTAGTATCTGACAACTCCACATTACTAGAGAACTACATTAAATTTGCTTTTACCTCCATGACATCCTTAGTTTCCACTACCTATCCATTACTAGGGAACTTTATGGAAAGTTTTTATTCTTGGGCTTAGTAGTTGATACTTCAATTGCCTAAAGAGTTAATATAGAGATTTTAATACTTTGTTCTCCTTATTACAATGAGAATTGCAATACTAATAAGGTAAAGGGGTAGACAACTGGACACCCTAACTTAAAAAGTCAGTAGGGTTTACATGGAACCACATTAGACTTCCATAATTTTTACCACATATCCATTGACATGTTTCTTGCATTCATATTTTAACATATTTTACCTTGGGGTGTGGAGTGTACAAAATGGTGCCATGTCAATAATAAAGGTTCAATGTGTCCAAAATATCTCCTTTTAAAAAGACCAATTGTTGTTAATTAATGGTTGATTGGTGTACTAGTCAAGCGATAGATGTGAATTAAGAGAAAAATTAAAACTTGTATAATAAACTCTATTAAAAACATGTGAATATTATATTATATTAATGCTTATAACAATGATATGACAATTACATGTACATAAAGGCACTTTTATGAATGGTTTATGATAGATACGTTTTCAAGACAGCGCTACAAATATATCTACCATTTGAGGTCCACCCACACAACTTTTCTCAACTATGGGATGCCACTCAATTTTTGGGTCCTCTCTCCTACTAGCTTTTTAAATTTTCTTTAAAACTACTTCTATAACAACCTTCATAAATACATATATTTAAAACTACTTCTCTAACAACCTTCATAAATACATCTACTAATGGTTTAATTTTACCTCCATTAGATTTTATTAGTTATACATTAATAGAAAAGGGTTAACATTCTTAATTTCTACCACTTACATATTACAAAATACATTGTAGAAAAGTGATCATTATTGAACATTAGAAATTGATACTTAATTACATAAAGAGTTAATATAGTGATTTAAACATTATGACTCTTATCAACAAGAGTTGTTCATGCCAAAACACAATTATATGGCCTTGAACTTTCATTTTAATTGCTTTGAAGATTAATCAACATCAAGAATATTCATGGAAGTATTTCCTAGTTGTTTATGAACATCCTAGTGTAGTTAATCCATTTTGGTACATTACATCAATTTATCACCATGTTTGTCTCAAATACTTCTTTTTCTTAAGCAAGCTAGTCATGTCAATTGATTTCTCAAGTTCCATCGATATATCAATCTAATTTGTCTCTAAACTTGTTTTTCTTAAGCTCTTAAGCATGCTAGTCAAGTTAATTGATTTCAAAAGTTCCCTCAATTTATCAATCTTGTCTCAAGACTTGTTTTCTCAAGTTGGTAATTTTCTGAATATTTTAAATTGAATGGCTATTGTTGAATTCAAGTACAAACTCCAGAAAATAACCACTCCATGACTTGGAAAATTACAAAAACTTGTCATTTTATGCTCATACATAATAATTGCTCAATATATTTTTTGATTATCTTCAATAACATATGTGGATAGATACAGTCCTCTTTCTTGATCATTGATATATAAATGATAATATTTAACCTATCAAGATATTCAATATTTTTTTAACTTACCCAAGAATATTTGTATTAAATTAAAGGCATTGTGCAAAGGACACCATGAATATAAGCTGTTACATATGATAGTGTTTCTCCAAGAGAGAAGGATCAAAGATCCATAAGACTATTAATAAATACACTCCCTTTCATAAGGGAGGATTTTTCAAAAAATCTCCAAACATACACACGCCAAAAAGATCCTAACATAAAACAAAATTTACAATCCATCAAAGGATTGTATTTTACTTATTTGAAAGAGACTCCTCTTTCGACTGGTTCAGATTATCTAGATCCTTGGGTCCACTTGTATCCATTGGGTCTTCTA
The DNA here is from genome assembly GCA_000404065.3 of Pinus taeda. Taxonomy (NCBI): domain Eukaryota; kingdom Viridiplantae; phylum Streptophyta; class Pinopsida; order Pinales; family Pinaceae; genus Pinus; species Pinus taeda. The sequence goes on from APFE030866476.1 coordinate 27,579, forward strand.
TCTGAGGCTATTCTACTTGCCTACTCCTCCTCTGAGTCAAATCCTCTAATTGGCTTTTGAGATATTCCATCTCATCCTCCAAGCACCGAAATCTTTCTTATTGTTCTGACAGTAATTCCACAATCATCTTTCTACTAGCCGACAATTAGTTAATCTTGGAACTGAGAAGGTTGAATTCGTATTGAAGGTTACTTAAAATCATCTTTGAATTTCCTAAAGGGCCAGAGTTAGTCATATTATTGAGACCTTTTAATGAGTTAGAGACTAGATGAAAAAGATAGTCTTGGGGGGTCGATGGGCAAATTTATCAAGCCCAATTTCACAAATGAAAATCCCCACTTACCAAGGGTCAGGCTTACCCCAAATCTCCCAAGCCTTCTAGTTATGCCATTCCCAACAAGAATAAACTCTAGCCTAGGAAAAACACCTCACACATGAAAAGCACCAAAGAGAGAGAGCCACCATAACTCTTTATGTTAGATATTTATAGAGTTCCTCCACAACCAAGATGAAGCAAAAACCACTTTGCAAGAAATTATGGAGAGATTCACCTCCTTTAAGAAGCATAATCATCAATGATTATCATCTATTTAGGCCAAGTATAACATTAATGTTTGGTTGGTCTCCATTTGTATGTTGTTTAGGCATTATCATTGTCATCCAACCTCTAACGAATTCAAGTAGACCAATGCACTTGTTGAATTGATCCTTTGTGTTACCAGTCCTCATATCACCATAAATTCGCATCATAGTTATCCCATCCTTTCCACAAACTCTCAAATTTCTATTCATACCTTCCCCTATCCTTCTCATTATCAAGCATAATGACATTAAATTCCCCTTGTTGTGGAAAGATTCACTATATGGCTTCTTAAACCCTGAGATTGCTCCATTTACAATGTGACCTCCAAAAGACTTGTGGCAACTCCTAACCGCCTCAAGAGAGTGCTACCTATCACTCCCTAAATGAGACATAAAAATGATGGCTAGGAAATGGGTCATGGCTCCTTACCCCTCTCCACACTAGCTCACCCTTATTTAAATTCACACCCATATTCGCCATGTGATCAATTGCCAAATTGTTTATTCAGAATATGGAAGCATCGTTTTTAAGTAATTTTATTGTAGAAACTTGGGATTTTATAGAAGATGTTCCTCAATCTCAAATCTAGGGGAAGAGACATTGAATACAAGATGATATAATATTGTGGCAAAATCCCCTAAAACAGTCACTTTCTGAACATTCATATTTGTTAGTTGAATTAAAACCACATAAAAGCTTCAATATTATTGAAATTTCCAATTTGAGATTGTATTTCTTCTTTTTTCTTGAATATGAATAACAAATATAACACAATTCTTCTTAATTATAATTGTTTTTCTTAATTTTATTCAACTTATAATATAATTTAATTTAATTTGAAAAATAAATAAATAAATCTGTTTATGCTCTATATAAATTTGCTCGATATAATTTTTAATTATCTTAATAACATGTGGTGAAAGATATGTTCCTCTTCTTAATCATTGATATATAAATGATAATAAAAAACCTATCAAAAATATTCAATATTTACTTAACACAAAAACTTCAATATTTTGGATTTTTCATTTTGAAATTACCTTCTTCTCTTTTCTTGAACCTGATAATAAATTTAACCTGTAATTCTACTTAATTATAATATTTTTTCTTAAATTTATTCATTTATAATATAAACTTAACTTTAATTAAAAATGAATCAACCATAATTATATTGAAAACCCAATGTGCATTGATGATTTATCTAAAGTCTGTAAAAGCAAGGTCGACCGAATATTGAAAATACAAAGTGCAAAATTGATCCTTCGTATTTAAGGACTAGGTAAGACAGAATCAAGGAAAGTTCAAACTTGATTTATGATATTTATTTAGTTGGGTTGATATATGGGTCCCAAGTTTTTCAGCTTGACATAAAGTTGAAATGTCCTTGTTGCTGATGCTGAGTTGAATATTAATGGATGATATTTCATTTAAAGTATACCAAATACAAGGTCGGTTAAAAGTTGATATATAACATTCATGAAGTGGAGTTGATATATGGGGCCCCAGTTCATTGATGTTAATTTATATAAAGTGATATGTCCTTGGTGATACTGCTGAGTTGAAAGAGGTACTTCAATTGGCATCTAACTTATCAAATGATTCATAAACTGTTACACTAATTAATTAGTCTGAAATTCAAGACAAAACCAAGATTCATAACCCGTTATACGAATAGGCCATTTAACGAACTACTTAGTCTGAAATCCAGGATAAAACCAAGAGGCATGCTTCAATCTATAAGCAAATCCAATATCGTGCACTTTATATTACTGCAATTTTAACCCTCCTTTCCGGATACATGAATCAATATCTTAAGCTCTTAGTATCTTAAACATTATAATTTATTTATTTTATTTTTTTGTAACTAGAGGAATCAGTAATTGGATTGGGATCGTACTCATGTGATACAAGGTCAATTCCGATTGTTACTACCATATCTTTGGGGCCTACAACTGATCCTCCTCTCCATTGACGAAGGTATTTCTAGGGAATTGAACCTTGGATATCTTAGTTTACACAGCACCTCATATCTCGAGCAATCCCCAGGAACTATAATCTACAATGTTGTAAACATCATGTGGCCAAATATATCATGGAAAGTCCAGAGAACAACTTATTGACAACATCATGAAAGATATCAAAAGTTATATGCAAATATCAACAAGCATTGAAAAAATACAAAAATATTCATTTAAAAAACAAAAAGTCGACATTGAAAAAAAACCCTTCCCCTAGCACAATTATTACATTGCCAAATGTAATAGTAAACCCTCTGTTCTCAATCCCCTGCTTTCCGTCTTCAAACTCACTTAAAAAAACCAAAATTATCTTGCTTCCCTGAATAATTTCTATTTTCAGGTGATATACTGCCAATATATCATGATATTTTCAAAATTGTAAAAGATCAGATTTTTTCCAACGATATTATCAACAAGCTGAGAGTATGATGATATATCACAATGTTGACTGTATATAACCAATATTTGCAACACTGGTCATCTAAACGGGCCAATGTCTTAGGCTCTTGCATCTGAAAGGTCGGGTCAATAGTTGATCAATGCATCACCTTAAAGTAACATGCAAATCAATAAGCTGCTCAAGGAGAATAGCTCTATCTTCTCATGTGCCATCAATGTCATCTCATCTCTTAGTCTTGACCCAAGTGATTTGTCATAATCATCTAAAATATTAGTCTGAAGTTAAATGATTTGTCATAATTATTTGAAATCAAATCTAGTTGTCTAGAGTCTAGACTCTAAAGTGAATAATGGCTCTCATGATTGTTACTACTAGGATCCCTATAGAGGCAATCCCTATATAAGGACCATATCCCACGTACAAACTAGCCTTTTGGATGGGAAAGAAACTGACTGGGATATCATGTAACCCCATTATATTATGATTTTGCCCAATTATTGGACAGAGAGAAGTGAAATGCTCCCCCAGACAGGTGGGGAAAGACTTAGTTTAGATCCCCAGCAATAAGTTCCTCTCTGGTCTAATCCAAACTTCAAAGTAATGAATTCTTACAACATAAAACATGGAAACAAGTTGCCTATAAAACGGAAATGTCAAACATACAAGCAATTCCTGTTCTATGCAAAGATCAAATCTACAAGCTGGCATCTTGCGAATCCTTACAACAGGAAACATGGAAACAAGTTGCCTATAAAACTGAAATGTCAAACATACAAGCAATTCATGTTCTATGCAAAGAGAAAATCTGAAATGTCAAACATACAAGCAATTCATGTTCTATGCAAAGAGAAAATCTACAAGCTGGCATCTTGCAACCAGTAGATCCCTTCTTCAACTACCCAGCCAGAGTTCCCTTCGGCAAAAAGTGCATGCATACCTCCATCTTCTATGTGTTCAGGTTGGCCTTTATTCCATCTGATATTCTTCCTTGTTAGTTTCTTAATTAGAGCATTGGGAGGACTGCTTACAATAATAGCATGTGGATTTTGTTTTTAATCTCAAGATACAGCAGCATTGGTCCTAATAAATGATATCAGCTTAGATTCATCTTAACTCCAGAACTATCAAACACCAAGAGGGATCAAATCTCTCTCTTGAAGTGCAAATCTATTTTAGAGTGAAAAGATATTTGATCCCTCTCGGCACTTGGTAGATCCAGAGTTAAAATGGATTTAGGCTGGTTTAATTATTGGCCTTTAAATAAGCTGCATTAGAGAAGAATACCATGGGAAAAACCATGAGTTGGAGTCCAAAAATGTTAAACAAGACATTAAAGCATCTCTACCATACTGGGCTGGAGAATTTTATGTTTTTATTTTATTTTTTTAATTATAATTTATTTTATTTTTATTTTTATTTTATTTTATTTTTGTTTCTTTTGACCATGTCGAAATGTTGAATGTTATAACATCTCTACCATACTGAGCTCGAGAGCGCCTCTCGGCACAACAAGTTTACAACACAACAAAAATAAACAAGTTTACAGCACAACAAAAATAATAATAAAAATGATATCATTTTATTTTTATTTTTATTTTATTTTATTTTTGTTTCTTTTGACCATGTCGAAATGTTGAATGTTATAACATCTCTACCATACTGAGCTCGAGAGCGCCTCTCGGCACAACAAGTTTACAACACAACAAAAATAAACAAGTTTACAGCACAACAAAAATAATAATAAAAATGATATCATTTTCAAGTTTCAACTAAATGCAAAATCACAAACAACACAGGAACTATACGAATACAACCTACCTCAAGCTGGCAAAACTATCTTCAGTTGAGACGGTAATCTTCCACACGCAACAACTGGCTGAAAAACATCAGTAATCTCCGTACCCTCAAACAATAACATTTTTGTGACCACAATGATGAGAATCTTATATTATACTAATACCACAAACAAGAAATGGATGGCATTATACTGGAAAAGTGGCGTCAAATTCGAAGTATTGTGTCTTCTATCTTACAATAACATTGTCCATACTGGAGATGGCATCCTCGCCACTGTTTTTCTCAAAAGTAGCAAGGCTAGTGCCGCTCAACACTACACTCTTATTGGTCTCTGTGTACCTATTGTTTTATGCAACATAACAGAGAAGAGGGAACATAAACAGCAATAAAAACTCAGGCAGGAATAAATTGATTTGAATTGCCTATTAGACCCCTTGAACCTACCAACAAAAGAAAATCCTCTCAGGTCGAAATTAGTTTTAACTTTGAGCCAACATTGACTACATGTGTGAAGCACCAATGATAATCAACAGAAACACTTGGGGCTCCTAATTGCTGAGACAACAAATAGGAAATTTTCCAACTGTTTTCCAGTTCCAGAGGCCATAGTCTTAATAAAAACACAAAGAACATTAAAGACTCTTAATCCACTCTCTAACCATGAGCAGCGGTTTGAGATAGATTTTTCCTGAAAGCATTTGGACATCCAGAAGTAATAAATCAAAGGAATAATGTAATTACCTGTGTTACTGGATCTGCCACCCGCGAGTAGGATCCTAGGGTCCATGAATCTGATCTGGATCAGCCCAGGATCTATCATGGAAGTGGATCCCCTGGAGAAGGAAAGGGGTCCTGACTCCTGAGCCCATGAAATGGATCCTGTGGAAAACAAAATGGATCCTGAAATTTTGAAATGGATCCTGAAACTTTTAGTGCTTTTTTGACCCACTGATCCCCCGACAAATCGATTTTTTAATGAAACAACTTATAAAAGCATAAACTCCTAAAGGTTAAAACCCTAAACCCCATTCCTGGTAAAGGTCTGATCTATCCTTATGTCAAGACCTACACTTGGGGTCTGATCTATCAAGGCTTTTTTCTCAAGGTTTGATCTATCATTATGGTCAAGGTCTGCTGTCAATGTCTGAAATATCCTTATATGCCTTCAGGAAAACCACTTTATTCACCACTGATATGAACATGCAGCTGTGACTCATGAAAACGCTGTTATGACCTGCTACATGTTCATGCTGAAATGGTCTTCAAAATTATCAATAATCCATGATGGTTATAACTTATCAAATTATCAGTTATGTTACACATGGATGGCTAAAAGTAATATGCATTAGAACTCTCTTTTCTAGTTATAACCTATAGTTCTACTCCTGTGATTCCTGAATGGTTTTGATTCTCAACTCTAATTTTGTACTTGTGAATCCCTACTGTATCTAGATCCCGGCTTTTCAAAAATCTGGCAGATCTGAATCCAGATCCAGATCTGTATGCTGGTACCGTAGGTAATTACTAATGAGCACAAACCTAATTTAAGCAGAAAGATCTTCCTTACGTGCCAAGATAGCTTTTTGGAATGTAAGTCATATTTTTGCAACATTGGAGTAATGATTTCCTCCAAATACATGGCTCATAAATCTTTTTTCAACTGATGTTAAATTCCAATGACCAAAACAGAACAAAAAAAACATTTAATTCGATCTATATGTACCACAATATGCTGCCAGAACATAACATATATTTAAAAAGGATATTTTAAAATTTAACGGTGCCCCTCCTCTGAATTTGCTACCGGTTACTTTGGATTTGAGTTTGGACCAAAATTCAGTCTTCAAACGATAAGAAAATCTCAAAAATGGCTTAAAGGCATTCCATGATCCCTGCTAATAACGCCACTTGTTACAAGTGCCTAGATTCCAACCTAGCCAATCAATTGTGTATTTTACTCTTGCTTAATCTGCATGCATGCAAGGGCAGATTCTGCCATTCAACATTCAAAGCTGTGATGTGTCAACTTTTTGGATGGAATCAATATCAAACAGATAGGATAAGAAATATTTGAATCAATCATTTGCTTAGTTTTCTCTTAGATTGTGACAAAAATCAATAGTATGAAATAACAGATTGCAGAACCTGTATTTTCACAAGATCTGCACTGAGATCAATGTCACAAAAGACAAGCACAGGAGAGGTGATGCAGGTTCAACAGCTATCAAATAGCAGCTTGCTGATTTACCACTTTTGAATGAACCCAGCATAACACAAAATGGTTGCCATTAATCCAGTCTTCGATGTAAAGGGGCAAGTGAGCCTATCCATTTACCTGTCTAAGACTCTAAACAAAATGTCTCTGAGTACCAATAATGGCAACCACATCTGGCATGTGATATTTAATATTTGGAAATATAATCAAGCCCTTTTGTATGGTCAGAAACAGATGTACTTACACTCTGATATCTCCAAACTAAATTCTTTTCCTTTTCCCTTAAAAGTCATAGCTATGAATCAAAAGCTCTGTAAACCAGTGACCTGCTAATGTTGGCATTCAGAAGATTGAAATTTTGAGAGAAATATAAATATAACAGAGCAGTAATAAGATCTCGGTAAGTTTATCCATTAAGTTCGCATACATCATTCTACCATCTCCTTCCTAAAACAAGGTTCTGTTATTCAAACTGAATATTTAAAGCTGTGATGTGTCAACCTTTCGGTTGGAAATCAATACACAAACAGATAGGATAAGGAAAACTGAATCACCCACCCACTTATTCTTAGATTGTGAAAACAATCAACAGTATTGCTTTCACATTCCAGATTGCAGAACTTGTATTTTCAGAAGATCTGCACCGAGACCAGTGGCACAACAAACAAAGACACGAGACGAAATCATGGAAGTATTTTCACAATATCTGCACTGATGTGATATTTTGGACACACAATCAAGTCCTTGTGAATAGGAAGAACCAGGTGCACTTACACTATGATGGGATTTCCAAACTAAAATTCCTTTTCTTTCCCTTAAAAGGCATAGTTATGAATCAAAAGCTTTGTAAACCAGTGCCAATGTCGGCATTCAGAAGATTAAAATATATTGACAAAAATATCACAAATGACAGATTAGTAACAAGATTGGTCGCTCGGTCGTTACAATCATGATACACAGTTTCTCCAGAAGAAAAAACAGATTAACAACATGAACTCTAACTGTGAAAATCTGCACACTCAAAGATCTCAGTAAGTTCATCTATGAAGTGCACATGTCAATCCACCATCTACTTCCTAGGATGATGTATTCAGTGTAAACAGACATACTCGACAACCATAAGAAATTACGATCTGAGAATAAAGCCTCCATACATAGGGATGCTATTCACAACGGAACATATAATTAAATTAGAAAATCCAATAACAGAGATCCTAGATCAAAATGCAACCCTGCTATTAAACCATCACTCCTTTAGTCTAAGATAAAGATATCCAAATAGAGAACAGAAAATTATGCGTATGTTCAGAGATATCAAAAAATTATATATGGAGAGATCCTAGATCAAAGTGCAACCATGCTATAGAATTCAATCAAACAGATCATCACTCCCCGAATAGAAGACAAGCATGTTTGCATATAGAGAACGAAAAAATTTATATATATGTACAGTACTTCATATACAAGATCCAGGCGAAATGCCTAACTGTTTGACTGATGGGCCATCCCACAACAATTGACAGATTGGGTGTCCTTACTTTCTGAAAGTAAGGACAAAGCTAAATTATATATAAAGAAAAAACAGAGGAAACCCTTGGATGGGTATCTTAGATAATCTATCTGCACTGAGAATAAATTTAAAAAACTTGAACAGCATACAACAACAAAAAGCTACCTTAACCACCACATGCTGTTGAATCCATGGCCATGGAAAGAAGAGAACCAAAACATGAGCTCCTCTGTGAGTTCTTGTTCCCTTCTCCTCAGCTTATTGGCTGTCTCCTCTGGCACAAGAGATGCTCTGCAGAGAGGGCAAGTTGTCTGTTGGTGATCCAGCCACTTATCAACACAAACTCTGTGAAAGAAATGGCAGCATGGAAGCTGCCTTATATCATCCCCTTCCTCAAAACTTGACAGACAAACAGCACATTCCACCACATGGGCATTTGTGGGTGATGATTGATAATGAGTAACAGGCAGGCTTCCCCTGATTTCTTCAGCTATCGGGGGCAATTGCGCCAGCCCTGAGCCCAATACTGGGGTCTCTTCTTCAAAAGGGAGCCGAGCCGAGTCTCTCATGAATTGGGTATCATTGTTATTAGCAGAAGTTCTAATGGAGAAGATCATGTGGAAAATATGAAAAATTGAATTAGCAATGTCCTTGATGCATTGGACTGAGAGGACCGTAGAGATAATCAGTAGAAGCCATGCTGATACACCGGGGAAGCTCGGGAAACCCATAAGTTCTAAGTTCTAATTTCTCCTCTTCTGCAAGCGTCTGGCCACCAAACCTGCAACAAATTTGGTTAATACATGGGTATAATATACATAACATGAACATGACCAGGGGAGGTCCCCCTCCTTAACTTTGGCGATGACACGGTAGACACATTGTCCTCACATCATTAGACCACCTCCATGAAAGGTACATCGGTTGGTGGGCAAGCAAGTGGTTTTGTTAGGTACAGCTCAAGATAAAACCAATCCCGCATGAGGTTCCTGGGAAAAAGCATTTCAGAAATGTTTAAAACGCCGTTTCCTTACATATTTCCTACCATAATTCAAGGCGTGTTTCTCCTTATGTGGGCCTTTACATGTTTACGCCATAAAGGTCAAATTTTAATTGGATCTTCCTCTTTGTAAGATTGGCATTCCAGATTTTGCACTATAAAGTCGAGAATTCCACGAATTCAACTGTCAAAGTTGATTTTGCACATTGGGGGAAAAACAAATATGGATAAATTTAATTTTCAAACTTAAATCTGAAATTTAATTTCAAAATAAAATAATTTAAATATTTTTTTCTTTACACTGTGGTAAAACCTATCCTAACTTGAATGTCAAATGAGCAGTTTGGGGACAATCATCACTAGTTGTCATGAATGCAGGCTACCTCATAACTATTATTGAAGAAAAATCACACTACCTAGTGGTTATCATGAATGTAAAAGGTAACTCATCACTATTATTGAAGGAAAATCACACCACCTGGAATTACCCTGCTGGTGGCCTATATAGGGGCAGTGTACTAGATGTCTCTAGGTCTTGCATGGTTACCATGTTCCTTACGTATGTGGAAAATGAACTCTTAACCAAGTAGAAGCAGTTTTAAGGCATACCCACACCTAGAAAATAATTTAGAAAGATGAACTCTTAGACAAGTAGAAGCACTTTTAAAGAATACAGAGGCTTATAAAATAATTTAGATATATATGATTATAAAGTGGTGAATTTCACAATTCAATTCTCAAAGTTAATTCAGGAAATTAAGACAAAACAAATGAGATAAATTTAATTTTCAAAGTTACTTTTAAAATTTAATTTTTAAAATAAAATTAATTTAAATACATATTATTAAAAAATAAATGGGAATAAAAAATGTGTCTTCTAAGGAAAAAAAAGTTGATGTTGCATCAATATTTTTCAAGATATAGGAGCTTTGAAAACCCTTTCGGCAGCTAGGGTTTTTCCTCAGCTAGTCAATCTATGCTTAGATCATGTGGATTTCTTTGTAGATCTATGTGGCAATCTAATGAATGGTGAATCTTAGTGATTTGACGATGAAGACAATTTATTTTATAGGAATGGTTGTCAGACAAGTAAGCTCTCCTTCGGTTTCATAGTTCCATTCTGAAATTTGGATCTGGGCTCCCGATAAATCAAGAAGTTCCTTCCCTGAATGTTCATTTGGATAAGGAAGCTTTCAACTGTGAAAAGTTTTTTCGGAGCAAGGTTTGCTTTGCAAGTTTAATGGATTTTGGTCGCAGTTGACGAATATGCATAAATAGTACTCTAAGACCTGGAAAACTCCTTTAACAGATGATCTGAATATTTATCCCATGGCTCAGGGTCTTTTTGTTGTTGTTTTCGACAATATTGAGGACAAGAAGGCCATTTGCGATTTCAAGTCATGGTTCTGGGGTAGTGTTGGTCTCTTCATGCAACCCTGGTCTCCCACCTTTGATTTGGTAATGACATCAATCTCCACAACTCCAGTTTGTGTAAGGCTTCCAAGCCTACCTTTGCATCATTGGAATCTCCAGTTGTTTTTCTCTATTGGGAATGTTGTTGGAAAGTTTTGTTGTCACAACCCAAATACAAGAAACTATTATAAAACTATTGATGCTCAAATTTTTGTGGAGACAGACTTCAATAAGGGCTTTTCTGCTGAGATCAATTTGACAGCCCCAAATTATGTCTAGGCCCAAAAGCTTGACTATGAAAATTCATTCTGGTGTAGAGTGTGCCATGAAATGAGGCACTTAATAAAAAACTACCCCAAGCGTCAAAGAAAACAAACATCAGAAAAATATCGAAGGTCTAATGGGTGGGAAAGAGCTTAGTGTAATCACTTATATACAACATACAAAGAGGAAGAGTCTCAAGATAGGAAAGAACCAAAAGATAAACTAGAAATTGATATTGCCAAAGAAAATGCAGCAGAGGCAACAAAAGTCAATCAAGAAAAATCACATGCTAGTGAAGATTCTCTGGACTTAGCGAAAGTGGAACAACACCAAACCCTCATGAAAAACAGATCCCCTCTAGAAACCACAAAGAATAATGTTGGAAAGACAACTTCTTGGATAGACCAGACGGTTGAGGAAGACTTCAAGAACAAAAACATGCACTTGCCAAAGAATGACTTGTCGAAATTTGCAGAAAACATAGGTTGGACTCAAGTTGGGAAGAAAGGAAAAAATATTTCTCCAAGAAAAACAAGAAGTCAGACTAAATCAAAACAAAAATAGTGAATAATGCAATGTAAATGTGTCTGGATATTGGGGTTTTTTGGAAATCTTTTAGTTGGAAATGGATTGAAATTTTTGTGTCATGGGGAACTAGGTTGAGGGTTTGGATTGAGCCTTTGTGCTCAATTTCAAACATGCCCTAAGATTAGAATATGTAAAGGTTATGGCCTTGTAATCCATATTTTTTTAATAATACAAATCTTTATCTATTTCGTTAAAATAATAATAATAAATGAGAATAATTTTTATTTTCAAAGTTAATTTTAAAATTAAAATTTAAATATAAAATTAACTTAGATAATTATCAATTAAATTGATATACGTCAGTGTCAAAGTACAATAGCCTGAGTGGTAACTAGAGAGTTTAATTCCCCCTCCACTCACGTTTTTTTCTCTATAGGAATAGTCCTCGGAAGTTACCGATTAAAAATAATATTAAAAAATAGATATATGTCAATGAATGCAAATTAAGCAAAGTTTTAGAATATCAACTAAAATTGTTTTTGTTTAATTAAAATGTTGAATAATAACAATGAGTTAATTTACATTCACTAAGAATCCATCTTCATGGAGGGAGAGCCAGGAGCGAGAGGGGTGTTGTATAACCCTGATGGAGAAATAGAGACGAAGCATGCTTGGGGTCTGGGAAATACTTCGAGTAATCAAGACGAGGCTTTAGCTCTTTGGCAAAGGTTAAAATATCGATTCTACAAAGGATATACGTCAAATATGTATAATTGGAGACTCAATGATCATCATCCAAGGACATATCAAGCTCAAACAACAAAAGGAGGTAGATATTCCCCCCATATTGTAGCGAATAAGGATGTTTATCAATAAATTTGAATTTATGATATTTTCCATGTTAAAAGGAAGAATAATTGGTTAGCAGACGAACAAGCCAATAGAGGAGTTACATTAGAACAAGGGACATTGATGCTAGATTGTGCAGAAATGATATTACGCCATATTACATTATCAAAAGAAACTGGAGAATGAATATAGCCAAGGAGTCAAATAAACAGGGTTTAAATTCTGACACCCCAGTATCACTTCTCATTCAAGTTGATGCACGACAGGGCCTTCTTGGGTGGCGAGATAAGTAGTAGGATTGACACACCTCCAGATGGAAGCAGTATGGAATTAAAGCCATGATAAGGGACAAGTGGAAGGGATAGGAATTAACATTAATTAACAACTTCAGTGATCGGAGAGGCAATATCTCATTCAATTTGTGACATTTAATTCCAAAGCAAATTGTGGACAGAACATCGGTACCAAGGATAGAAGCTTGCGCCGAGAATGACCAGAGACAAGGAGTTTGCATTTAATGTGAAGGGATGTCCACAACAGTTGATAAGGAGTAGCTTGGGAATATAAGGAACATGATGCAACAATTAAATATGAAAGTGATTTGCATACAAGGAATAATAGCTCGCAAAATGGCTTCCTCTAGAACAAACAGAAGCGATGCTCTCACGGAGGAACAAATGGCTTAGTTCAAGGAGGAAATTGCAGTGTTGGTTGCGAAAGTAAGGGACCAAATTATTCAGGAAGCCTATGCTAAATTCTCAATGGTGATTAGTAAGCTCACTAGAATAGGGAATGACGTTGAGTTGTTGCAGAGATCTGTGGATCATCTGACCACCAAACTAATCAATTTGAATTTCAAAGTGTTGTGGCCACAACTACCACCCTATTAAAACATGCTCTGATAGCAAATTTTCAATGGGTCCCCTAGAAGTTTGATCTTTCATCTTTCAGAATGATCTTTTTTATCACATGGATGGTAACTCTATGCCAAGTCAAATTTTCAATGCCTGATGGTTAAGCCATTGAATAACTCTCTGCTGCATGGTTCATTCATGACCCAACCTAGTCCTGCGTTTATTCCTTTCTTCAGGACTTCTCAAATCCTCATAAGCATCCATAGTATATTTATGCCCTCACGCATAATCACCCCCACCCTCACTATAGTCGTTTGTGTACTTAAGACACAAAACCTTCTATCGCGCCTCATTTCCATTTTAACTCTTTGCAACGAAAGACTCCACAAACATACATAAACCATCCCTCTTTCGCTTATCACACTCAATCAGGGCACATAACACATGCCATAAGGCACTGGACCCGATGGCCTTATAAACCATAATATACATATATGTCGGGTCCGAAACCCCGTCGCATATTGCAATCGGCGTAGGTCTAAGGCTTATACATATAAGGTGTGCCACTATGCTCCGGACTCGACGACACTTTTAACCATACTTCAAACATATGTTACGTCCGGGGCCATATCACATATCGGCGAAGCCCGGGCTTTATACACAATGCGCATGGCAACATGGTGAACCCATTGAGCTTATCAAACATGATATATATATATATATATATATATATAATATATATATATATATATATATATATTTGGGTTCAAAGCCCCGTCGCATATTGCAATCGGCAGAGCCCCAGGCTTGTGCATATTGCGATATGCGATATGCCGAACCTGATGATATTTATAGGCCCCAATACATAAAATTTGAGGTCTGGCCTGAGTGATCGAGGCGAGATTTTCTTTGTTTTCCCATGTTTCCCAAAATTCTCGACATAACAAAGGGAGCGGGTTTTTAGTGTAAAAGGTGGGCTTGTGGAGTCTCAATAGTGTAATCACACATCGGGGAAGTGGAAGACATGGGTACTGCGACCCACGGAGCGGCCAATACCCGATTGCGATTAAGTAAAGCCCTCAAAAACCATGCCAAGCCTATGGATTGAGCGAGAAATTGTGTGTTGCGTGTGTTTTGTGCATAAATCGTTTTCTTTCACACTTGTTCCCCGTAGTTGTATAAAAGTTAATGAAGGCAACATTTATGTTTTGTTTGAATATTTCTGTTATATTGTTCACAATCATGAAGTCAAGGATAGCTATATCTACAGGTGAGAAGTAAAGGACGTATGAGTGGATTCGAAGAGCCATGTATGCAGAAGTGTTGTGTTTGAAGGTCAGGCCTTCAACATTTCATTTCGGAATCCCACATGTTGCCTATGCATTCCGAGAGCAAAGTTGTCCCGGTTTTCATCATAGAAAGGTGACACACAATCACCCCTCTTATCAACATCTGTTCACTTCCTCAGGAAGTGAAGCGCTCCAGCAGATACGCTTTCTACGTGTCAACAGTTATGCTGACGGTCCTATCTCTATATACTCGGTTTGTATATCGAAAACAGTGGGGGAAGATGAAGAGGCAGGGAAGACTGAGAGTCAGGGGCTTTTGCATAAGTATTACCCTCGAAGAGGAGAAGAGGATTTTTTGTTTGGATATGAACAATTTTGATTTATTGTGAATAAGGAGGACTGTTTGGTCGAAGAAGGAGCCTATAGTTTCTAATTTATTTTCCTTTGCTTTGAGGTGTTTTGAAGCAAGGTGTTGTTGCTGGAATGAATATAAATGTGATTTGTGTTGATGTATATTGATGGCATATTGTTCATGATTAGTCTTGTTTATTTGAATATGATTCAATTACATGGTTAACTCATGAGCGATCTCTGATTCAAAACTGTATTAAACACCAGTTGCTATTTTATTTGTACGGAAAGGAATGTGTATTCTTGTATGAGTAATTTAATTGTAATCAAGCTCTAATACAGCCTTGTTCATCTATGAACTCAGTAATTGATTCTTTTGGACTTGGAATTTATTTATGGTGTTTAATATCTTTTATTTTTCTCCTGCAGGATAGACTAGAATAGTTAAGTTTAGCATAAGAAAGTAGAAGTAGTTTAGATAGGATTTGATACATAGTGGTTAGCTATTTTATTTTGTTGATTTAATTGAAGTCTTCTTCTCAGAAGCAATCCTTCAACACCTATTACAGTTCACGGGGTCCCTTAAAACCCGTTGGAACTAGCCATTCCAAATGAAAGCAGGCCTAATTGGGGCCTGTGATTGGGTTAGTTCCCCTTGTTGGTATAGTGAACATTCGCCATGTCAACACAAAGTACGTAGTCTGGAAGTCAAGTTGGAGTCAGAAACAGTCGGTGAGTTAAAGGAAGTTTTCGGGCTTGAAGAGGCGTCTTCATCCAGTGCTCAGGCTGTCGGGGAAGAGGAACAGAAACACAGTGGGGTAGCGATGACTACCACTATGGAAACTGATGAATAGATGGCTTAGGAAGATAGTCCTCTCGAGGAATTGGCAGGCAGTGGATAGTTGTTTTTAAATTACTTAATCAATGTTTTGTTTTTTTGTCAAACTTTGTGGAGTATTTTGGTGAATTTATAGCCTAAATGTAGTAAGGAGAATAACAATGACCAAACATGGTAGCTATAGGATTTATCTTAAATAGTTTTGGGAAAGGCTTGAAATTGAGCAATCTCTAAATATAAAGGACCTAGCCTTCTTCTAGTTTTGATAGATATAAAGTTACTTGTTCCTTAAAAAAAAATCCATCTTCATCGCTATTTTTATAGTTAAATTATGATAATTTTTTGTAGGAAGCAAATTAAATGAATAAAAACAATATTGTTGTTAAAGAAAAAGAAAAAGAAAAAAAATTAACATCATAATAATAATAATAACTTTTTCATCAAAATTTATATTTTTTTAATTGGTGAAAAAAAAATCAAAAGTTATAATTATATTTTAATGATGATTTTTTTTTTGAATTTTGTTAAAAGTTATAATTCTAATTAATGGATTAGAATTTGGATTTTAAATTTTTGTCTTTTAATTAAAAAAAGTATAGTTTTCAAAAAAATATAATAAAATTTGTGTAGTGTAATTGATAGACAAAATGGTATTTTTCAAGGTATTTTTTCTAGTTAATTTAAACCAAAGTCCTATAAAGATTTTTAAAATTTTGATTTTAAGATATTTAATTTGTAGAATTCAAGATCCTTAAGGTTTTTTAGGGTATCAAATCTATTTATGCTTTCAAAAATGTATTTTACACAACAAAAAATCACAATCTTACTTCAAATTGTATGGACAAATTTAGATAAAAATACTATTTCATCTATAAGTTAAATTATGCCATAAAATTTGTCATACTTAAAAAAACAATATAGATATTAACTTTATCTACATTTTAACTTACAATCTGTACTTTAACTCAACCTATAAAATCCATATTATTATTATACATTTTTAAGGTCACTGCCAAGCTAAACACCAAATTGGTGTATGAGACCCCCTTGTTTGTTTGTGGGACAATGCCAAATTGGTGTATGAGACCCACTTGTTTGTTTGTGGGACAAGGAACCCACCTCCAATTTCACTGTTAAGTCTACGAAGACATACATACTCTGCCCCTTTGGGTTTTGAACAAATGACCTCCTAGGAGGAAACACATGCTCTTAACCATAAGGCCCACTCAAGTTGTATTTTCCATAACAAAATTATAACTTCTTCTCATTATAAAAGAAACATATTATTTCCATCAACTTTTTCATCATACAATCCCATTCAAAATTAAAAAATCTTTAAAATTATTATTTTACTATGCATAATTCTTATATGAGGATAGAATTTTATGCTTATAATTATAATTTTATGTTTAAATAATTAATAAATATTCAACTATCCAAGAGGTCTTGGACGATCAGGTGCTCTCTTAAGACACTTCTTGATGTAAAATCCCTAGTTCAATTCCTCGCCTAGATCAGGGTGATATATTGGACATGATGAAGATGTAGTCTTGCCAAACTTACAAAAAAAAATATAAGTTTTTTTCTAGAAACATTCATTTATTTTATATAATAACATATTTATTTATTTAATAAATAATTTTATATAAAATTTTATCCAATTAAAAAATATTTATCTAAAATATTATAAAATAACATATTTTAAATTTCATAAATATTATAAATAGCAATGCCATGATCTGGTTCATCATCTTGTCTTGAAAATGAACCACACTAGATGGTTCAAAACGCATCGCTTAAAGTTTCTTTATGTGATTTTTACTGAAAGATCTCTTGACATTCATAATATGGATCACAAAAGTCTGAATTCGGAAATTACAACCTTGCATGGAAGGGCCATTGCAACTAATGTTCATCTTTTTGAATGGGCACGCTTGCAGATTTCTAAGATGAAGTTAGATCTAGCATTCCTAAAATATATGTAGAGATTCATCTATTGTTCCGTCATTAGTCAAAACTAGTTGTTATATTCTAACGGCTAGAAAACATCTCTCTTCATCTATTTAATCTAGTGCCATGATCTAATTTTTCATGTTGTCCTAAAGATGAACCACACTAGATGGTTTGAAACACGTTGACTTAAAGTTTCTTTATGTGATTTTTACCAAAAGATCTCTCAACATTCATAATATAGATTAGTATGAATTAAGAAATTACAACCCTGCACTGAAGGGCCATTGCAACTAAAGTTCATTTTTTTGAACAGGCACGGTTACAGGTTTCTAAGATGAAGTCAGATTTGACATTCCTAAAAAGATATAGAGATTTATTTATTGTTTCATCACTAGTCAAAACTAGTTGTTATATTCTAATGACTAGAAAACATCTCTCTTCATCTATTTAATTTAATGCCATGATTTGGTTCCTCATCTCATTCTAAAGATAAACCACAGTAAATAGTTCAAAACACATCGACTTAAAATTTCTTAGTGAAATTTTTACCAAAAAATCTCTCAACATTCATGATATAGATCACGGAAACTTAAATTCAAAAATAATAATTTTTCTAATTCAATAAATAACCATGAAAATAAAATCATATCTTAAATTTACTTTATATCAAAATCACATGGATAAAATTGAATCCTTACAGGTATAATATTTTATTTTTTTGGATTCCATGACTAACGCAGCAATAAAATAAAATTATATTTCAAATTTACTTTATATCAAAATCAAATCAAACTATATGACTTAAATATATGAACATATGACTTGAATCATATGAATGGATATTTTTTTGGCCTGTGGATGTGGATATAGATGATTGACCAAAGCACCACACTTAGTTGTGTGGAAAGTCCACACGTTACCCGATCATATATGAGATACTTTTATGAAAATTGACACGAAAAAATGAAACTTGTCATGAAGGAAGGAGGTAGGTAATGGTTTACATCATACACCATGGATTTTGTGAGGTGTAAGAGTTTTGGTAGAACAAGTTTGCCCCTCAGAAGAAGATGGGAAACTTTATAATGGAAGCTTAAGAGGAAAGTCTAGAGTTTGAAATTTGAGGAAATTTTTGCATCAGGAAAGTCTAGGGTATGAAATTTCAATTTTCTCTGTGGAAGGAAAGATCTTTGGTAAAACAAGTTGGGAGGAAAGTTTGACTATGAAGTTTGAATTTTTTTATGAAAGAATTTTGATAGAATAGGTTTACTTGTATTTATTGATGAGAACTTTTTTATTAAAAAATAAATTAAAATATTAATTCTAAATTTTATTTTATAAAAAAAATTTGGTAAAAATAAATTTAACTACATATATAAATTAAGAAATTATTGATATAAAAATAAATAAATAAATAAATTATAATTAGGAAAATATAATTATTATACACCCCATTTTTATTATATGATATATTATTTGTTTTGAATGAATTATTTTATTTATATTAAGTAATTATATAATTTTTTTTAATGTACAAGTTAATTATTTTTAACAATTTTAATCTTTTATGAAAAAAATATGGAGAATGGTGTTCATAAAGGAAAAAAAATTACACGTAATTTCAAAATTAAGTATAAACTGTTATAACTTGTTTTAGCAACCTAGGTGTTTAATCTTTTCCCATGGGTCATAGATATTAGATTCAACATCTTCCTTTTCTATTCATGTAGGCCCACTGGATCCAAGAGATATTATAAATTTAAAAATTTAGATTTAAAATGATAAGCAATTTCTCCATTTAATGTAACATGTCTGAGGTATTTAAAGGTAACAAATACCACATTAACAAGAAACCCCATCAATAAATCTAAAAGAAACATGGAAAATTGGAAAAATTATTTTTTCATATTTACAACCTAACCATTCAAAATTGCTAGATCATCTTTCAAAAGTGCCACATCATCTTGCAAATTTGTAAAAGAAACATGTAAAAGCTTTATTTTTTCATATTTACACTCTAACCATTTAGAGGTGCTACAATCATCTTGCAAAATTGTAAAAACAACTAGGATAATGGCTCACTTTAGCTTCATCAAGTTCATCAGTATGAACTTTGATTCACATAAAATATAAAAATAATTATCAAACTTTTGTTCCAAGTTGTAAGAGTTTGAATCTTATGTATAACCAATTTCCTAAAGAAAATATAAAAAATAAAGTCTTTATTTATAATTAAAATTTAAGTATTTTGTTTTAATATGACAATTTAATAGGATGAGGCAAAGTATGTTTTACATACTCATGTTAATGATGTAAAATTAAAACGTATTTAATGGAGTAAATTAAAAAGAAAAGAAAAGCAAACTCAAGTATTATTTATTGAAATTATTCCTTGATGAGGTGTTGAACGACATGATTGCAAGCCCCGAAGGACCGCCTGGGGATCGATGATGGGCACATGGATGTAGGTATGAAGACCTGCCCCCAGGTCTTCTCCAAGTGCCTTGAGATCGAGGGCACTAAACCTTGAGTGTGTGAAACTTTTGCTCGAAGGGCACGTTGTAGGTGGTGGTGTCAGGGGAGCATTCATGGTTAGGGAGGAGGCCCGTTATAACTCGACAGGGCCTGGCCCAATTTTGAAATCTCGCATGGTGAATGGTGTTACTACAACTCCTGGTGTGTGAGGTTGGAGAGGGAAATTGCTAGGAAAGGTGGTGGATTTACTGTTGACAGTCCTTCCGACTCCTACCAGGGTATATCCCGATGAAGTATTGGTTAAGTTTGCGCATACATTTAGTGGGTCGGAGAAGTCGATGGGATAATTCATTTATCCTAGAGTAACGATGGTTCAGCAGATGGTGGGGAATTCTTCTATTAAGCAATTGGGGTAGGGAGGTGTGTGTTCGAGCATGGAGAGACTCTATTCTCGGTGCCCTCATTGGTTCTTCAGCTAGGGTAATTTCGTCTTGGGGGTGTAGTGCGACGTGGGTGGAAAACTGGGTGGAAGGCATCATTTTCCCCTCACTCATTGGTGGTTCTATGTTGTTGGTGGTGAGGTTGAGTGTCTAACAGCCCGACTCAGATAGTAGGAAGGCAATCTTGGTGGCGAAAGGAGAGAAGCCCTCCATAACTCTTATGGTCAGTGTTTTCTAGTGGATTGGAATGAGACCGACACCTTGCATTTCACGCAGGTCATCCCATCTGAAGCCTATTTCGGCAGACCCTATGGGTGGCAGGAGCCTATCCTTGATGGCATTGACATCTAGTGGAAAACAAACAGGACGTAGTGGTTCTAGGGGTGGTCGTCTTCGCGCATTGACTTCATCTGGTCGTGGGGGAGGAAGATCTAACGACAATTGCAAGGATGGTTTGGAGGTTTGGGGAGGCAGAGGCTCGGGAGTTTCAATTGGTGGCCGAGGTGGCTACACAATGAGAGTTTCGACACTGAGGATGGTCTGCTCTTCGCGGAGGAAGAGAGAGTCAAGGGGTGGCGCGTCGTGGAGGAAGGGGTCAGGAACAGACATGTTGCATGGATCATTGTCAGGACCTCATCCAAACAATTATGGATAAATTGGCTACCGCAAAGCGTGTGAGGCAAGAGGAACATGCATATCTTATCGCGACACTAAGCAAGATGCACCATTTTCAGTGCCATACCGGAGAACGTGTGGTGGTGGTCT
This sequence comes from Pinus taeda, assembly GCA_000404065.3. Classification (NCBI taxonomy): domain Eukaryota; kingdom Viridiplantae; phylum Streptophyta; class Pinopsida; order Pinales; family Pinaceae; genus Pinus; species Pinus taeda. The sequence goes on from APFE030866476.1 coordinate 49,121, forward strand.
AATGTGGCCAAAATCTACTCTCCGAGAAAGTTGAAAATTTGGAGGCCTAGATGGCCTAGATGGCCCATTTTGAAGAGCATGTGCAATGTGCCTTCCACCCTCCTCCGCCTCTTGGAACAACCCCAGACAACCCAACCTCCATCACTTCTGAAGATTGATATGATATTAGGTGTTTTATGTATCTTGCTTGTCTTCTAGTGCTTCTGGCCCTTTCAGCTATGGCCTTTGTTACTTTTTGTTGTTTTGTTTTACTGTCACTTACTACTAGCAGTGGTCAACAAACCTGGCCAGAGTGAAGACCTGCCCCCAGGTCTTCTCCAAGTGCCTTGAGATTGAGGGCACTGAACCTTGAGTGTGTGAAACGTTCGCTCGAAGGGTACGTTGCAAGTGGTGGTGTCAAGGGAGCATTCATGGTTAGGGAGGAGGCCCGTTATAACTCGACAGGGCCTGGCTCAATTTTGAAATCCTGCATGGTGAATGGTGTTATTACAACTCCTGGTGTGTGAGGTTGGAGAGGGAAATTGCTAGGAAAGGTGGCGGATTTACTGTTGACAGTCCTTCCGACTCCCGCCAGGGTATATCCCGATGAAGTATTGGTTAAGTCTGCGCATACATTTAGTGGGTCGGAGAAGTCGATGGGATAATTCATTTATCCTAGAGCAACGATGGTTCAGCAGAGGGCGGGGAATTCTTCTGTCAAGCAATTGGGGTAGGGAGGTGTGTGGTCGAGCGTGGGGAGACTCTGTTCTTTGTGCCCTCATTGGTTCTTCAGCTAGGGTAGTTTTGTCTTGGGGGTGTAGTGCAACGTGGGTGGAAAACTGGGTGGAAGGCATCATTTTCCCCTCACTTGTTGGTGGTTCTATGTTGTTGGTGGTGAGGCCGAGTGCCTAACAACCCGACTCAGATAGTAGGAAGGCAATTTTGGTGGCGGAAGGAGAGAAGTCCTCCATTGCTCTTCCGGTCAGTGTTTTCTAGTGGATTGGAATGAGACCGACACCTTGCATTTCGTGCAGGTCGTCCCATCTGAAGCCTATTTTGGCAGACCCTATGGGTGGCAAGAGCCTATCCTTGATGGCACTGACATCTAGTGGAAAACAAACAGGACGCAATGGTTCTAGAGGGTGGTCGTCTTTGCGCATCGACTTCATCTGGTCGTGGGGGAGGAAGATCTGACGAGAATTGCAAGGATGGTTTGGAGGTTTGGGGAGGCAGAGGCCCGGGAGTTTCAATTAGTGGTCAAGGTGGCCACACAATGAGAGTTCGATATTGAGGATGGTCTGCTCGTCGCGGAGGAGGACAGAGTCAAGGGGTGGCGCGCCGTGGAGGAAGGCGTTAGGAACAGACATGCTGCATGGATCATTGTCAGGACCTCATCCAAACAATTATGGATAAATTGGTTACGCAGAGCGTGTGAGGCAATAGGAACATGCAAAGCTTATCACGACACTAAGCAAGATGCACCATTTTCAGTGCCATACCGAATGATGCGGCTAAAATCTACTCTCCGAGAAAGTTGAAAAGTTAGAGACCTGGATGGCCCATTTTAAAGAGCATGTGCAATGTGCCTTCCACCCTCCTTCGCCTCCTGGAACAACCCCAGACAACCCAGCCTCCATCACTTCTGACGATTGATATGATATTAAGTGTTTTATGTATCTTGCTTGTCTTCTGGTGCTTCTGGCCCTTTCCGCTGTGGCCTTTGTTACTTTTTGTTGTTTTGTTTTACTGTCACTTGCTACTAGCAGTGGTCAACAAACCTGGCCAGAGTGAGACTATCTACGTTTTTGTTTATAACGTACACTTTTTTAAAGAACGAATAGAAAACCGATTTACAAAAAACAAATATTTATTGAAATTCTTTTCTAAATTTAATAGGAATTTTATTAAAAATTATAATTTCAATTTATTGATAAAAAAATTTGATAGTAAAACTTTGTTTATAAAAATATAAACTCATAAAGATATATATTATCTAAATTAAAGAAAAAAAAATGAATATATTAAAAATCAATAATGTCATTCTAAAAGACATCTTCCGTTTAAAAAAAATTGTTATATTAAAATGAATAAACTCCCTTAAAATATATAGATGATCTAAATTTTAAAAAATAAGTACATTAAAATGAATTTAACTTTATTTAAAATTAATAATAATAAATTTATCCCAATTTTAACTTATTTTCAATTTAATTTCAATAAAACCATCCAAAATTTGTGCTTTGTTTCAATTGTACTAAACAATTCAATTAAATTCACTTTTGTAAAAACAACGGTACATGAGATAGAACCATATTTTAAAATATTTCTAAATTTTAAAAAAATAAGTACATTAAAATGAATTTAACTTTATTTAAAATTAATAATAATAAATTTATCCCAATTTTAACTTATTTTCAATTTAATTTCAATAAAACCATCCAAAATTTGTGCTTTGTTTCAATTGTACTAAACAATTCAATTAAATTCACTTTTGTAAAAACAACGGTACATGAGATAGAACCATATTTTAAAATATTGAAACTTTGAGATAGAAACTTATTTTAAAATATTGATTTTTTTTTGTGTGCAAGCTTGGTAGTTCCTTTTTCTATTAATATTTTCTGAAAATAAGTATATCTTTAATAAAAAATGCAAGTGGCTTCAACCTGCCCGCAGGAAACCAGGTTTATTGGCCACTTGTCTGCATTGAATGCTGTCCAAAATTTAAAAAGAATTTTCATTACCATCCAAGCTACATTAGCAACTTTATCTACTATAAAATTCATATTAAAAGAATAAATGCTAGTCAACATATAAACAAAATTCTACTTGAAGACTTGCTTCATTCATCTGACGAGTCCACCGGAGCTGGGGCTTTCGTACTGGAGCTTGGAATTTCGCTTCTTTTCATATCTTGAATGCTATGTTCAATCTTGTTTACCATGAGGTTGTTTCGATATAGTTGCATTTGGACAGATTGGATCTCCCTATGCAGATCCTTCATGCTTGGCACAGCTGGTCTGGCATCCTCCGGTTCCTCTCTTTCTTCGTAGGTTGTCATTGCTTGGGCCAGGATATTCTTCATGACCCAGTACTGTTGAATTGTTTGACAGAACAACGTTTGGTGTCCTCTGGTGTTCCTGGGGTCTTTAACCATTATTTCCCATTCCTTTGCCTCGATCTCTTGATTTGCTATATTGTCGTTTATCTCTCTCTCCCGTTCAGAAATTATTGCTTTTACCTACAACAGTGTTCCTACTACGTATGCATTGATCAAGTTCTGCATACTCTCCTTCTCGGTCTTCCTTCCTCTTTTACTTGGTCCTCTGCTGGAAGTCGCTTCCAACCCTTTTGTCTTTTTTCCGTTCTTGCCCATTCCTTTATTTCCTCTCTTTCCCGCTTCGTTACCTTCCTTATCCATCCCGCTCTCCTTCTAGCTTACTTCCTTCTTTTCTGGACGGTGCACCTGTTCCAGGGCTAGAGCACGGGATGAGTTCCAAGACTCTGGAATTCTCTGCTCTTTGCTTCATATATAACCCGTTCTTGCAAACGAAACCTAGTTGCAGCTCGACGTCCTCCAACCCACCACTTCCACCACCATTCGCAGCACGTCCCGACTTCTCACTTTGCATGCAAATGCGTCCTCTCCTAACTGTCTTACTTTTTAGTTTCCCTGGCCAGCTGCTCCGCCTGTCGTCTGAAGGACTCTCCACGTGCCTTCGTCCCCCTTCCATCATCCATTCCCTCGTTTGATTTTCTCGGGATGGGGTTTCCCTGACATCGCCATATTTGCCCTTCATAACTCCTCTCTTACTGTCTGTTTCTCTTGCCATGAGTTTGTTCCATCCACATTGCCACTTTCCAACTGCCATTCCCTGCCCTCTACCACACTTGACCCCTGGTCTCTCCCCTCGACCCTCATCCACATCTGCCTCTGCCCTGTACTGCCTGCTGCCCCACTGCCCTTCACCTGCTCTCATCGCCTCATGTCGTCCACTTCTTCCTCTGCCCTTCGAACCAGCTGGATGATTGATCCCCTCAACCTCCATTTCCTATAGCCCACCTCACCTTCCTTTACTGCTTCGTACCTTCCGCACCTAGATCTGGAAAAAGATTAAAACTTTAATAAAAAATAATATTACTTTTGAATATTAATCAATTAAATTTCTTAAAATTAATTTTTGTTTATTAATTAGATTTAATTTATTAATAAGAATAAATTGTTATCTTTCGTAACTAAATTTATTTATAAAAAACCATGTTATCTCTTTAATGAATTATTTTATAATGATTTTAAATTCTTTTTATTAACTTTTAAAAAACTAATTTGTTTAAAATATTATTCTAAATGATAATATTAAATAAAACTTAACAACTTTTTTAATTAAAAATATATATTTTATAAAAATAATTACATCTATTGAAGAAAATAAATTTGATTACTATTACAATAATCCAACTAAATAACTTGTACCATAGAAAATTCAAACTAAATAACGTGTAAAACTACACACCAAACTCTTATGACTAGGACGAGGTTCATCCACTTCCCGCAAAGCCAAGTCAATTCATGAGGGCGCAATATGACCTGACAATTGACTATACAAAGCATATTAATGGTACAAAACCTTTTATATAAATCAAAATACTTCGACCATTCAAATCACAAAACCTTTTATATAAATCAAAATACTTCTCATGAAGAACATGGTTTTCTAAATGCAGTGACAATTGAAATTTCATGAACACCATGTTTCCTACCATGTGAAATGTCTCATCTATTACGTTTTAGGTAAGTATAATTAAAATATTATATTAAATATAGTTTGTTGGTTGTTTTGTTTCTTTTGTTTTTTTAAAGCAGGGTGAATTTGTTTCTTTAAATATAATTAAAATATATATATGTTTAATTACCTCTAATCAAATTATAAAATGACTTTTTTAATAATCTTAAGTAAGATGTGTAATTTATGTTATTTAAATATATTTTAAATATTACCTTAAAAAAATTTGGGTACTTGAATTCTATAGATTAAACAACTTAAATTTAAATTTTAAAAATATCTCTACTAATTTTGATTAAAATTAGCAAGACAAAAGACCATTAGTATATAAGTTAGACTAGGCCATTAATATATACTAAAATAAAAATTGAACTATGGAATTTTTTCAAAAAGAAAATTATAATTTCATTAGTTTTTGGAAATTTATAAAATTACATTTTTCATATGTTATTTTAGTGTTTTTTGCTTTCATTTTCACATAGAAATTTTAAAGTTCGGCAACAACAAAAAAGAGGAGATATGAAGTTGTTTTTTCTCAATTTCATTAATTTGGTATATTAAGAAGAAAAACTTGATTTATCTATTTAAGATAAATAATTTTTTTGGAAAATTTTGAAATATCTTATATTCAATATTTTTTATGATCACCCCACCTAAAAGATCAATTTTAATATAAGAATATAAGAAATTTATTAAGATATAAAAAGTAGTTATAATATTGAATTTATATAAATATTATATTGGTTTAATTAAAAATTAAAAATAAAATTAAACCAAATTAAAAAGAATGGAATGATCCCGGATGCGGGTGCGTAACATTGCATTCTATACGTGGGCGGCTTGGTGGGTTGGCGCGTGGCTTATTACCACTGCCATCCGGCCTCACGTGATGCCAGTCTTTAAGTCTTCTACTAACATCTTCAATGCTGCGTTAATGCAGCTCGTCCCTGCACAGTAGCCTGCAAGTTCATCTGTCATGGCGCCCCTCCAAGAATTCATTCATGCTCCTCCCTTGCGCTCGTGTTGTTCCCTTGCTGCCGCAGAGCCTCGCTCTCGGACCAGCCCAGGGAAACGTTGTACTCTGGAACGCTGTGTTGATTTATCGTCGGGATTTTAATGGGTCAGGTTTCAGTTTTGAATTGGGCAGCGCTTCCCTGTTTATTTGTATGGGCCAAATCAACCTGTTTTGGTCTTTGAATTACCTCTGGTCAGTCTTCAGTTTCGATATTGGCGTATTCTGTTTCTATGAACTAGTCATGGTCATGGTCCTAGAAGCTCTTCTGGTCAGTCTTCAGTAAGTCTTTTTGGTCAGTGTTCAGCTATGTAATGTGAGCATGCCGCATCTTTGGGCTAGACTTCTCGAGGCCACTGCCTCTTGGTAAAAATATTTTTGTTTGTATCAATATAGGAGTAGACAAATTCAGATAAAAAAGAAAAAGAAAAAAGAAGAGAGAATGGAATGAGAGGAAAATGAAATATTAAAAATGGAAAACAATAATGAAATGAGAGGAGAATAAAAGATTAAAAAAGGGTTGGAGGATAAGAGATGAAGAGACAATAAATTGAAGAAACTTTTGAATGGGAGAAAAAACTATTAAAGAACACAAGATAAAAAAGACCTAAGGGGTGGAGTGGAACATGGGGGTGAAGGATGACACGACCAAGAAAGGTTTAGTGGTCGAGGTTATGAATGACAAACTTTCAAGACGGGCTCAATTTATAACTATTTTCTCGATTAAAGTTTTTTTTGGTGCTTTCTAATTTCCAAAACGTCTTGAATGATACATGATGTTGTGTTGTGTTATATTCTTTCCACGTAGCTAATAGGGGGTTTGAAGGGCACTCGTAACCCCACTTTATGGGGTCCGGGGCAGCGCCCTGGAAAATTTTGGTTTTGGATCCTATGTTAGGTTGGGCAGATCCACCTATGATTTTGTGCATGATTTTAGCACATGTTTTTTGGATGCGATGGTTTTCGGTCCATGGTATTGGATGTGATGGTTTTCGGTCCATGGTATTGGATGCTTCGACATGTATAAATATGTATTGTAAAATTGAAAGGAAAATAATGAAAAATCAAGCTGGTAGTCCCGGTTTTGGGATCCAGGGGAAAATCTCTGTGTACATGTGTTTTATGTGTTATGCTTTCGCATTGTTTATTTTCTGTGTTTTAGAATTCGTATGTAGGTAATTTTTGTATGGGGTTAAAACCTACATTTGGTATCAAAGATGTTTTGGCTTCAAGAGGACGCTTTTGTTGCTGAGGGGTTTCACTCAGGCCTGTGGTAGACCTTGTTCAGTGGGAGATCTGCGAGATCAATTCTGGTGGTGAAAGAAGATGGCGAGCAGTAGAAAGATAGAGATCGATAAATT
>APFE030866476.1:59695-70095 GCA_000404065.3 Pinus taeda
TGTCCTCCAAATTCGACATGAAAGATCTTGGTGTTGTAAACTATATTTTGGGCATGGAAATTAAAAGAGATCGGGCAAAGAGGAAGCTCTAGCTAAACCAAAGGAAGTATGTCGAGACAATACTGCAGAGGTTTAATATGCAGGATAGTAAACTAGCGAAGGTTCCTATTCCTGTAGGTGTAAAGTTATCTGCTGAACAGTGTCCCAAGACACAAGAATAGGAAGAGGATATGTCCCGTGTTCCATATGCAAGTGCAGTCGGTAGCCTGATGTATGCAATGGTCTGTACTAGACCAGACATTGCACATGCAGTGGGAGTATTGAGCAGGTTTATGTCAAAACCAAGAAAGGAGCATTGGACAACAGTGTAGCGGTTTTCAGGTATTTGTGTGGCACTAGTGATTATGTCTGTGCTACCAAGGAAGACCAGGATTGGACAGAGTGTTGGATATTCGTGGTTTTTTTGATGCAGACTAGGCTGGATATCTGGATCAGAGAAGATCTACAAGTGGGTATGTGTTTAACCTATTTGGAGGTGCAGTCAGTTGGATGAGTAAGAAACAATCTGTAGTGGCACTAAGAACTACAAAGGTAGAATACATGGCAACTACTCATGCAAGCAAGGAAGCAGTTTGGTTGCAGAGATTGTGTTCAAGTATGGGGTTAGTACAGGAAGATATAAGGATAGACTGTGACAACCAAAGTGCAATTTTCTTGGCAAAGAACCCTGCATATCATTCAAAGACAAAGCACATTGATGTTCAGTATCACTTTATGAGGGATATGATAGAAGACAAAAAGTTGTTGCTGGTAAAGGTGGACACTTTGAAGAATATTGCAGATGAATTTACAAAATTTGTGAGCTCTGAGAAGTTCTCTTGGTGTAGAGAGACAATGGGCAATTCAGGGCTGGGAAAATGACTAAGCTCTCTTGTGGCCCCTTGTGGAAAGAAAACAACAAGCAGGAGAATGTTGGGTTGTCTTATATTCTTTCCACGTAGCTAACAGGGGGTTTGAAGGGCACCCATAACCCCACTTTATGGGGTTCGGGGCAGCGCCCCAGAAAATTTTGGTTTTGAACCCTATTTTAGGTTGGGCGAACCCACCTATGGTTTTGTGCATGATTTTTGCACATGTTTTTTGGACGCGATGGTTTTCGGTCCATGGTATTGGATGCTTCGACATGTATAAATGTGTATTGTAACATTGAAAGGAAAAAAATGAAAAATCAAGCTGCTTAGAATTCGTATGCAGGTACTTTCTGTACGGGGTTAAAACCTACACATGAACTATAATAGGGAGTTGAGACCAAGATTATAGTTTAGTCGAAGTAAATATTTGATTCGAAAGAGTGCTTGATAATAGCAGATTTGGAGATGTAATTTTGGGTTGTATAAGTGATACAATCTTTAATATTGGCTTTAAATGATCAACAAATTTGGCCAATGTATTATTTTCCAAAGGAGTAGGGAACTTGGTAAACTCTTGATCCCATCATGGGGACCACCTTATCCCTCACAGAACAACATATTTGTTTTAGAGTTTTATAGGGTTTAAAAATGCTTTCGATATTATTTTTAATGAAAAATGTTAAGATAAGATATGTAGTACCTTGGTTGTAAGGAAGGGTGAGGTGACTAGCCATTTAACTGTAGATTAAACTAGTTTAACCAATGATTAATTTCAGGTTTGGGTCAAACACGTATGATTTGTCTTAAGCAATTGATTAACAAAGATATTTGTCTGTTGGCATTGATTGTGGAGTTATTGCTAGTATGCTAGCTTTTGTACTCACCTCGATTTTCTCCTTCCCGCTCTTTGGTTATGCTAAACCCTCGTTTCACTTCATGTTGGAATTTTTCGGCTTCTCTCTGTCACGATGAGGGTTTGTGGTCTCTTGTTGGCTTGTTTGCGACTGTGTCGAACTCGGCAGTAATGCTCTGTCCACAGCTGGGTATGGGTTCTTTTACTTGGTGGCGAGGTAACTCCTCCCACACTTGCTGTTTCGTTACCCGGTTTCCTGGGCACTGTATTAAAGGCTTCGTCGACTTCGTGAGAGGGTTTACTTCGTTCCTCTGTTGGCTCTTTAACCTTCTTGATGGTTACTATTCTTTCCACCATTCCCTTATCTTGCTCTGCTCCAGTTCTTTGGTTAAGCTTCCAGTTATTGGTTCTCTCGTTCATGTATGAATGTTTTGCTGTCCTGGCAGGTCTCAGTCACAATGGTTTTCATCGGCTTTGTTTGGTCCTAGCAAGGTAAGCTTACTTTTCCATGTTATAGCTAATCTTCTCTTTTTTTCTTCGTCACTAAGGTAGTCGCTCCTTCATATGCAAGGTTTTCACTTGTGACTATGACTTAGTTGGGGTTTCGTTCCTCCAACGCTATAACTCCTCAGGTAAGCCGACTCTTCCTGTTCTGCTTATCAACTTTCACATTGAGGTTTTTCTCTTTTTTGGCAGAAAATGGCTGATATGGTTCCACTGGTTTTCTATGGCAGTTTGGGGTTTGCTCTAGGCTCGGTATCCGAAACGGTTGCAACCCATTGACTTTGGTAGGGTCATTATCTGCTTCTTCTTAGTTTGTAGTCTTCTTTTCTCTGTCCTGACACTAGGAAAGTCCCAATGCTCCTTTGTTTATTTGTCCTTTGCTGTTGAGTGACCTTCAGCTCTGATTGTATGTAATTTTGCCTGCGTTTTGGGTTCTGGTTGTATGTAATTTATTCTGCTTACTCTCTTGTGACTGACTAGGGTTTAACCCTAGCTTCGGGGTTTGATTTTGTCTTGTATTAATTTTTTTATTATCTAGCTCTTTACACTATTCTTTATGTATGCCAACATTATATTTATAAAAGAGGAAATAACAAGAAGTTTTTGTGTAAATGGGTTACCTCTGTTATAATTGCATTCTACAGTAGTTGCATCCATGTTTTGTTGGGAACTGTCTTGTAGCTGTTGCTTGCTTTCGTATGTTTGGGAACTTTTGTTGTTGTCGGAACTCTATGTTAGGAATACTCTGTTATGGCTTCATTGTTCGAACTCAAGAACTATATCTTTGTTTGCTAGGAAGGATATATAGAAACACACACTATTGTTTAATTGACATAAATAGTAATTAGAGGAGAAAAGAGATAAATATCATAGAGAGATTGTTTACATATGGATTCAGATACTCAGGTTTTGTAAATTGCCTATTTCTGTATTATATTTCTGTTATCGTCTTTCAAACCCCTTCAAAAATGTATTACATTGGCTTTTGTATTATGTTCATACAATTACCCGAATTGTTCACAGTTATTCTTCAGTTGCTTCTATAGTTACACAATTGATAACTATTTCAGGTTTTCTTGTGCTGTAGGATATACAATATTTATATTTTTTAAATGAAAAGACAACTGTAAGATAAATGAACAAAAAGACAAATAGTGTGACGGTAACGTCCCTAATCTAATTGTATCGTTCCTAAATATCTCTTAACTAATAATGAAATAAGAAACAAGTTCCTAAACACTGTTTTGATCAACAAACATAAAATGAAACCAAATGATAATTGAACCTGTCCTCCTTAGCTGAGACCAAACACCCGGTCATGGTACCCTCAGCTGGATGCTCTTGCATCAGGCTCCCGGGATAAGAAAAATTCATGACTCTAGTCCATGAGCTTCTCGACTGAATAGCCCGTCTATTGTATTTGTCTGGCGTCAAGCCATGAACTGTCCTCAATGGGACGATTCTTCCACTTGACCAGATACTGCAGGTATTCCTTCCACTGAGTTCGCTTGGCCACCTGAGTGTCGAGGATCCTCTTGGTCTCAGCTGAGCTGAAGGCATTTGTCTCATCCAAGTCTCACTCCCTTCCTGTGTGTCCTGTGTAGGCCATGCTGTACTGTCTTCCTCAAGACTGGCAGTATATGGAAACAAGTCTACCACATTGAAGATGGGTGAGATCCCTATTCCCGGTGGCAACTGTAATTCATAAGCATTGGCTGAAAATTTTCAGAGAATTTTGCAAGGGCCAATCTTCTTGTATCTCAGTTTGTTGTATGCACTCCTAGGAAAATGTTCCTTGTGCAAATGTGCGAGGACTTCATCCCCCACATTAAACTATACATCTCATCGTTTTAGATATGCCTACTGCTTATACTTTTGACTGCTGTCCTGCAACTTCATCTTTACCTGCTCATGTAGGTCATTCATTGCTTTGGCGAAGTCTTCCCCATCAGCACTCCATCTTTCCTATTGTCCTAGATCTCATAACTCATGCACTCCGCGAGGATGTATGCCATATAAGATCTGAAAAGGACTGTGCCCCGTGCTGCGATTGGGTGAGTCTTTGTAAGCAAACTCCACCTGGGTAAGTACACGATCCCAAATCCGTGAATTTTTCCCAATCAAGCTTCGTAGTAGGTTCCCCAAGCTCCTGTTTACCACCTCTGTTTGCCCATCCGTCTGCGGGTGATAAGCAGAGCTGAAACTTAATTGTGTGTCCATCATTTTCCAGAAGGTGCGCCAGAAGTGCCCTATAAATTTCACGTCCCTGTTGGAAATAATGGACTTAAGTAGGTCGTGTAGCCTGACGATCTCTGTGAAAAATAAGTGGGCCACATGAGTGGCATCACTGGTTTTTTTTACAAGGGATAAAATGTGCCATTTTTGAGAACTGGTCTACTACTACCATCACAGAATCATAACCCCACTGCGTCCTTGGTAGACCCAAGACAAAGTCCAAACTGATTGAGTCCCACGGTCTACTCGGAATGGGAAATGGTGCGTAGAGTCCTGTATTCTGACTGTGTCCTTTTGCCAACTGACACACTTTGCATCTGGTCACAAATCTCTGCACATCCCTTTGCATTCTTGGCCAATAATAAAAATGGCTGAGCCGATCTAATGTTTTGTCTATGCTAAAATTCCCGACTAGACCTCCACTGTGCTTCTCCCAAATGATATTCTCTCTCGTCGAACAATCGGGAATGCATAATTGTCCCCCTTTAAACAATAACTTCTCCTGTAAATTATAGTCCAACCATGGACTATTGTTTCTCAACAAACGATTCTGACAGGCTTCATAAGCCTCTTTGATATCCGCGTCAGTCTGATACGAGTCTTTCAAATGCTCAAAGCTCAACACTTGTATCGTACTCTCCTGTAAGAGAAAAACTCTTCTGCTCAACGCATCTGCCACCTTGTTGGCCTGCCCGCTAATGTGTTTCAACACAAAAGTGAAACTCTGTAAATATTCGACCCACTTAGCATGCTTGTGATTCACCTTATGCTGTTGCATCACGTATTGTAGCGCATAATTATCAGAAAATAAAACAAACTCACTCCCCAACAGATAGTGTCTCTAATGCTTCAGTGCTTGGACGACAACATAGAATTCTTTGTCATAAGATGAATACTTCTGCCTGCTCTCATTCAACTTCTTGCTAAAAAACGCAACAGGTTTGTCTTCCTGGCTAAGTACAGCTCCAATGGCCGTACCGCTTGCATCACAACGAACCTAAAAAAGCTTGTTAAAATCTAGCAATCTTAGGATTGGTCTTTCTGTTCTTCTTCTTCAGTAGCTGAAAGCTTTTCTCTGCTGCCTCGGTCCTACGAAAAGGCTGACTTGCGTTTTTTATAGTATCCAACATAGGTGCGTAGATCTCACTGAAATTCCTTATACATTTGTGATAAAAACTTGCCAACCCATGAAAACTACGTACCTCAAACATAATTTTTGGGGATGGCCAGTTAATGATTGCTACAATCTTCTCTGGGTCCATCTTCAACTCGTTCTCTGCAATCACAAAACCCAGAAAGTGTTCCTCCTTAGTCTTGCTGAAAATTAATATATGATCAAGATACACTATTACAAACTTTCCAATGAACTCTTTCAACATTTTGTTCATCAGTCACATAAAGGTACTAGGGGCAATACTTAATCTGAATGGCATTACCAGCTACTCATACAGCCCTTCATTGGTCTTGAAGGCTGTCTTCCACTCATCCACTTCCCTTATTCGAATATGATGATAACCACTCTTCAGATCAATCTTCGAGAAGTATGATGCCTCACTCAGGCAATCCATCATATCGTCCATTGGTGGCAGTGGAAATCTGTACTTGATGGTAATCTTATTAATGGCCCTCGAATCCGTGCACATTCAGCATTCTCCTCCTTTCTTGGGAGCGAGGACTGTTGGAACTGCACAGGGGCTCAAACTCTCCCTTATCAGCCCTTTATCCCGCATTTCCTTCACCCGTTTTCTTATTTCCTCATTATCTTTGGGGCTCATTCGGTATGCTGCCTTGTTCGGTAGACTTGCTTAAGGTATAAAGTCAATATAATGACTGATACTTCTCTTAGGAGGCAATTTATCTGGTAGATCGTCCACTACAATATGGCGTAATTCCTGCAACATTTTCTGAATTTCTACAGGTAAATCATACATTTCTGTGTGCAACAACACTGTTTTTTCCCTTCTCACAACATCATAGTTCACTTCACTATCTTCAATATACCTCAAAAATTGTTTTCCACCCATTAGTAACACTTTCATCTCGTTTATTTCTGCTGCTTCCACCTCCTTGATGGGCACAAGTGTGTGCTTAATCCCATCTTTGACAAACTTGTAACAGTTTGTCTTCCCATCATGCACTACCTTCTGGTCATACTGCCATGGCCTTCCTAGCAGTATATGACATACATCCATTGGCATAATATCACAAACAACCTTGTTGTTATACCTACCAATATGGAACTCAACTTCCAACTGTTCATCAACCAACAACTGATGGCCTTTCTGCAACCACGATACCTTGTAGGGAGTGGGGTGCTTCAGCTGCTTCAAACCCAACTTCTCTACCATCTCTGTGGCAACTAGATTATCCGTGCTCCCACTGTCCGTGCAACTTACAAACTGTCCAGAATAATGCCTTCCTTTGAGTTTGTTCAGCTATCTCCTTGGCTGGCTTCAACAACACTTTATTTAGAACTAAGTCTTCGCCTGCTTCCAGCACATTTTCTGCTTCCTGGGGTGGTGCCTTTTCTTCCTCTGGCTGTGCAACATACGCCCTTCTTTGACTAACTTGTTCCGCTTCACGACACTCAAAAGACATGTGCCCCCACTTGTGGCACTTGTAGCACTGATAGGAAGCCCCCTTGCCTCGGCCATTTCCTCTTCCTCTTTGATATGGCCTTTCGCCTCTAGTGTTGTCTCTTTTTTTTGCTATCCCTAAAGTTTTGGAACTGCTCCCCTCTTCAGTATTATTGGTAGTTCGTCCTCTGCCATAGGACTGTCCTCTTCCTCCACTGGTTCCCCGTCCTCTCCTAGCATTTTGTTTTCTGGTGATCTTCTCCTCTACCTTCATGGCACTTTGGTAGGCTTCCTCTATATTTTTCGGGGAAAGAACGCCGATCTCATCCAATATTTCCAATCTCAGACCATTTACATACCTTTTTTTTTTTTTTTTGAGGTGTCCTTCGTGTAGCCAACTCTTAAATATACCTTGTAGAATTCTTCAGTATATTCCCTCACTGTCATCCCTTTTTGCCTTAGATTCTGCACTTGCCGATGCAGTGCAATCTGGTAATCTTTGGGCAAAAATATGCCCTTCAACTTGGCCACCATTCTTGGCCATTTGTTTATTGGCACTTGTTCATCCCTCTTCTTTCCGCTTGGACACTGTCCCACCACAAGGTTGCGTGTCCTTTCTACTTAGTTGCATCGAACTTAACTCTCCGATCTTCACTGATCTCTTCACATTCGAAATATTTGTCCAATTTGCTGATCCAGTCCAACAAAACTTCTATGGACAAGCTGCCATCGTAATTTGGAATTTCTGGCTTAGGGTCACTGCTAGCCAATAGGTCCAACCTCAACAATCTAATTTCCGGTCCTTCTTCGTCCGATCCATATGTCGCAACTATAGCTTCCTCTTCACTGTCATGTCCTACCTTCGGATCCCTTCTCCTTCCTGCTTCAACTACCTCCAAACGGGCAGTAAGGATCCTAATTTCCTCCCGCAATCCTTCCTCTGCTACTCTCCAAGCACCTCTTCCACGACCTCATCTTCCAACTTCCATTTCTCAAGAAAACTCCAAATCCTGCTCTAATACCACAATATGATGGGACCAGCCCTTTAACTTGTGGATTAAACTAGTTTTACCAATGATTAATTTTAGGTTTGGGTCAAACACGTATGATTTGTCTTAAGCAGTTGATTAACAAAGATATTTGTTTGTTGGGATTGATTGTGGAGTTATTGTTGGTATGTTGGCTTTTGTACTCACCTTGATTTTCTCCTTCCCACTCTTTGGTTATTCTAAACCCTCGTTTCACTTCACTTTGGCATTTTTCGGCTTCTCTCTGTTGCGGTGAGGGTTTGTGGTCTCTCGTTGGCCTTGTTGTGACTGTGTCGAACTCGGAAGTAATGCTCTGTCCACACTAGGCTATGGGTACCTTTACTTGGTGGCGAGGTAACTCTACCCACACTTGCTGTTTCATTACCTAGTTGCCTGGGCACTATATTGGAGGCTTTGTCGACTTTGTGAGAGGGTTTAATTTGTTCCTCTGTTGGCTCTTTAACCTTCTTCGTGGTTACTGTTCTTTCCACCGTTCCCTTATCTTTCTCTGCTCCAGTTCTTTGGTTAAGCTTCTAGTTATTGGTTCTCTGGTTGATGTATGAATGTTTTGCTGTCCTGGCAGGTCTCAGTCACAGTGGTTTTCCTCGGCTTCGCTTGGTCCTGGCAAGGTAAGCTTACTTTTCCATGCTATAGCTAATCTTCTCTATTTTTCTTCGTCACTAAGGTAGTTGCTCTTTCGTATGTAGGGTTTTCACTTGTGACTGTGACTCAGTTGGGGTTTTTTTCCTCCAATGCTATAACTCCTTAGGTAGGCCAACTCTTCATGTTCTGCTTGTCAACTTTCACATTCAGGTTTTTCTCTTTTTTGGTAGAAAATGGATGATATGGTTCAACTGGTTTTCTGTGGTAGGTTGGGGTTTGCCCTAGGCTCGGTCTCCTAAACGGTTACAACCCAATGACTCCGGTAGGGTTGTTCTCTACTGCTATTACTTAGTTTGTAGTCTTCTTTTCTCTGTCATGACACTAGGAAAGTCCCGGTGCTCCTTTGTTTATTTGTCCTTTGTTGTTGAGTGACCTTCAGCTCTGATTGTATGTAATTTCGCCTGCATTTCAGGCTCTAGTTGTATGTAATTTATTCTGCTTACTCTCTTGTGACCGACTAGGGTTCAACCCTAACTTCAGGGTTTGATTTTGTCTTGTCTTACTCTGTTATTATCTAGCACTTTACACTGTTCTTTATTTACGCCAACATTATATTTATAAAAGAGGAATTAACAAGAAGTTTTTGTGTAAATGGGTTACCTCTGTTATAATTGCATTCTACAGTAGTTGCATCCACGTTTTGTTGGGAACTGTCTCGTAGCTGTTGCTTGCTTTTGTATGTTTGGGAACTTTTGTTGTGGCCGGAACATCGTGGTAGGAATACTCTTTTATGGCTTCGGTGTTCGAACTCAGGAACTATATCTCTGTTTGCTAGGAAGGATATATAGAAACACACATTGTTGTTTAATTGACACAGATAATAATTAAAGGGGAAAAGAGATAAATATCATAGAGAGATTGTTTGCATATGGATTCAGATACTCAGGTTTTGTAAATTGTCTATTTCTGTATTATCTTTCTGTGCTGGTCTTTCGAACCCCTTCAAAAGTGTATTATATTGGCTTTTGTATTATGTTCATATAGTTACTCGAACTGTTCACAGTTATTCTTCAGTTGCTTCTACAGTTACACAATTGATAACTATTTTGGGTTTTCTTGTGCTGTAAGATATATTATATCTATATTATATATATATATTATATTATATATATATAATATATATATATATATAATATATTATATTAAGTATGTAATGTATTATATGTACTTAGATATACAACCATATACACATTATACCCATATACAACATATATATGTTATACATATACATACTTTAATAATATATACTTACATGATACAATATACATATACATATACATATACATATACATATATATATATATATATATATATATGAAAATACAATTGTAAGATAAATGAACAAAAAGACAAACAGTGTGATGGTAATGACCCTAATCTAACTTTATTGTTCCTAAATATCTCTTAACTAATAATGAAATAAGAAACAAGTTCCTAAACACTATTTTGATCAACAAACATAAAATGAAACCAAATGATGATTGAACCTGTCATCCTTAGCTGAGAAGGAAAGTGGTTAATCTGTCTTCCCATGAATTAGATCCAGAAATCATGAGTGTCCTCAACAAAGGTTTAGGGTTTGCAATTGCTCCTAAAAACCTACCTATTGAGAATATGATATGTAGCATAG
>APFE030866476.1:77888-101672 GCA_000404065.3 Pinus taeda
ATAATAAATAAAAATAATTAAAACAGGCCGACATCCATTTAAATCTTCTCACCTCAAAACTATTAAAAACTATTTAAAGCACTCATTCAAGCTCTTCTGCTATCATCATTCAAAGAAGTCCTGATAATGGATCCCTGTTAGGATTTGAAACATTGACGAAAAATGGTTTTTACTATGGGTTCTCTAGTTACCAAGTTAGAAGATATAAACCACAACAGTCTTAAATCCAGAATCATTTCCCTATACGAAGGGGATACATGGAGTGAAATCATTTTACTCAAAAAATTTAGGGTGAAGATAGCAAGAAGAGCTGCAGACCTTCAATTTCTTAAAAATTGTCGTGACAATAACCTCATTTCCTCATTTGCGCAAATTAACCATACATTACATAACAAATTTAATAGCAAGGCATTCTTTCAGGTAAGCATTACTCTAATATGGGCAGAAATTAAGAGGGTTAGGGCTTCTCTGGATAATCTTGGACACTTGGCGCTCTCACCACACCTAGAACTAGCCAACAACATCAACAAAGATATTTGGTTTGTAATTGATGCCAGGGCTGCTCTAAAAGCCAATAATGAAGGACACATTGATCAAGCCAGACAACGCAAGAAGCTGTCTAAGTTATTAAACAGGTCGTATTACAGAAGTAAAGAAGATAATCCAAACGGAAGACCTGACAATACCATCAAAAATTTAGTAGGTTCAGAAGCATCAG
Source organism: Pinus taeda (assembly GCA_000404065.3). Classification (NCBI taxonomy): domain Eukaryota; kingdom Viridiplantae; phylum Streptophyta; class Pinopsida; order Pinales; family Pinaceae; genus Pinus; species Pinus taeda. Next base: position 78,607 of record APFE030866476.1, read on the forward strand.
GGTCTGCGAGATCTAATGGATCGATGACAAAAATGTTAAAAAACCTGTTAACAACGATTGAAAAAGAAAACAATTTGAGTCAGTCAAACGGAAGCTTAGACAAAGGCAAAACCGAGAATTGTGCATAACAAAGGCAACGATAATAATAGCAGAAATATAACAAATTCATTGACTACGCATAGCAAAGACAACACTAGGTGCTCAGACTTTGTAGATGAAGAAAATTTGTCTAATAATAGGACTGCGCATGAGGTAGGCAACACTATGTGCTCAGATAGTGGAGGTGAAACAAATGAGTTAATCAAGACTTTGCATAATGCAGGCAATTCAAACATCGTACGACCTCCAGGTAGCAACAACGACAATGGAGGTGAAACAAATGAGTTAATCAAGACTACGCTTAATGCAGGTAGTTCAAACAATGTACAATGTTTAGGTAGTTCAAATAGCGTATGACCTCCAGGCAACAACAACGACAATGATTCATTCTTACGGCCTTCAGGCATTAATGAGGACGATAATAAGAACACTATGGTAAGTAGAGAACCATGTGAGATTGTCCATGAAGAAGTGAATAAATACCAGGAAATAAGTGAACAAGATATGAGCAGTAAGAAAATAAAAAGCAGTGACATCGACAAGGCCAACCCAAAAGCCAACAATTCTTCAATAAAAGAGCTGAGAAGGAAAGTGGTTAATATGTCTTCCCATGAATTAGATCCGGAAATCATGAGTGTCCTCAGCAAAGGTTAAGGGTTTGCAATTGCTCCTAAAAACCTACCTATTGAGAATACGATATGTAGCATAGAAGATGGGATTAATAACCTTTCATTGGAGGATAAGGAAGCACTAAGATAGGAGTTTTCCCTCATTTTGAGAAAAGCCAAAGCTCCCAAAAGTAATCTAAGAAAATAAGAACAAATTGCCTTTAAATCCTTGCGGAACAATGATAAAATTGTGGTTCTTAAGGCAGATAAGGGAGGGGCAGCGGTGATCTTGGATAAAGAAGACTATGTTTGTAAAATGAATTAACAACTTAGATGTGGCAGTTACAAGAAGCTGAACAATAATCTCATTCCCAAGATTATGAAGGAAGTAAAAAAGACAATTGCAGATTCCAACCTTGATGATAAGTTAAAAGAAAAAATTAATCCCTTCTTGTGAAACCATCCCAAGTATTTTTGGTTTACCCAAGATCCATAAAGAGGGTGTTCCTCTCAGACCAATAGTTAATACCATTGGCTCCCCAACCTATGAGCTCGCTAAGTATGTTGTTAAAATCCTTAAGCCCCTTGTTGGAAATACTGATTCTTTCATTAAGGACTCACATGAATTTGTAAATCTTATTAAAAATGAGAGGTTAAACCCTGATGACATCCTTGTTAGGTTTGACGTAGTATCCTTATTCACCAAGATTCCTCTTGATAAAGCCATTCAGGTTATAAAAGATGTTACTGATCCAGGAACTGCAAGACTGGCTGAAATATGTTTACAATCAACTATTTTCACCTTCCAAGGAGAATATTATGAGCAAACATCTGGGGTGGCAATGGGATCACCCCCTTCACTCATTGTGGCCAACTTATACATGGAATACTTTGAAAAGAAAGCCCTTGAATCATACCCTTTGAAGCCAGCCTGGTGGAAGCGGTTTATCAATGATACCAATATAAAATGGACTCATGGTAAAACAAAACTTGACAAGTTTTTTATTCACCTCAACTTTATCTCTCTAGAAATAAAATTTACTATGGAGCTAGAAGAAAACATGAGCATCCCATTTTTAGATGTGCTCATCATCGTGAAGGATGATGGCTCTTTGGGACATGAGGTTTTTAGGAAGTCAACCCACACAGAAAGCTACCCCCACGCTGATTCCCACCATCACCCATCCCAGAAGTTTGGTGTTCTAAATACTCTCACCATTAGAGCCCTTGGAATTTCTTACCCTGAGCATTTGGAAGAAGAAACGAAGCATTTAGTTTCAGCTTTTAAAGGTTTAGGCTACAAAGAAAAAGAAATTAAAGTAGCTATAAAGAGAGCTGAAAGAAAGGTGTTACCTCATAAGCCTAAGGATCAAGACCAACCTCAGTGTGGGAGGGTTTCTCTTCCTTAAATTCAAGGAGTGACATATAAGATTACTAAAATCCTTACATGCAATTCTCAGCCCCTGGAACTATTAGGCAAGGTATGAGGTCTGTCAAAGATAGTATTAATAAACATCAGCTTAAGGGAGTCTATTAAATAGATTGTTCACATGGAAAAAGTTAGATTGGTGAAACAGGTCGATCCTTGCAGACAAGACTCAAGGAACATGGAGCTGATATTAGGAATGAAAGGTCTCGAACTTCGGCCCTTGCAAAGCATTCCTCAAAAACCAAGCACCATGTCTGCTTGGAAAACGCTTCAATTATCGCACATGAAGAAAAACATCATAGGCGAAAGATCAGAGAAGCTCTTGAGATTATCAAACATCCACATAATCTCAACAGGGACATTGGTATTGAGATTAGTGGAAGCTGGCTTCCCTTAATCAGAGAAATTAGGATCACTGGTACATCTCAGGGATATCGCTCAGTGGGTAGATATCTCTCTCCTATTCTAGCAATTAGTAGTTAGTAGCTTTATTTTCACTTTTTCTCTCCATAATATTAATTTTCAATACTATTAGGTATGAATTATAACATTTACAATAATAATTTTGATAATCGCTACTACTATTATCATTAATTATTATTAGGAAATGTTATTATTTATTATTATGACCTATTAATAAATCTATTAATTAAATAAACTATTAATAAATATTAATAAAAATTATCCTTTAAATAGTAATTAAATAAAATTAAATAATATTAATAAAAATTAATCTTTTAATAGTAATTATTAGAATTTGATATTAAATTATTAATATTATTATTAGTATTAATTATTAATTATTATTAAATACATTACATTAAATATCATTATTAATTATATTTATATTATTATTATTATTATTTTTAAATTTATTTATTTATTCTTAATTTAAATTTAATTGATTTAATTTATTTATTTTAATTTTTATTTTTATTTTTATTTTTTTATTTATTATATTTATTTTGTTATGTTATTTAATTTTATTTATTTTATTTTTTTAATTTTATTATTATTATTATTATTTATAATTTTATTTTTAATTTTTTAATTTTTTTAGTAAGACTAATTCTATTATCAAAGAGGAGAAATATTTACATTGAGACCGAAGTCAGTACGCTGCTTTGATACTAAGTAGAGCTTTCAGGAAAAACAAGTAAGAGGACAAAAATCAGAACCCACGCAGGGGACCAGGATGATACTCTTCTGGTACTTCAAGGTGAACAAAACCATCAAAAAACACATAAAAATCCACAACATAGTTTTCATAACAGAGTTGCCTGGTGATTTCCATAGCATATCAAAAACTAACGCCAATGCAAACACGTTAACCATCTTGTGGTTCTTCCACAATGCGACACCATCCCAATTCCGGCTCATCCATAGCTGGAGCAGCGTTCTGTTCAGAGGGGCCGGGGTCGACTGGCACCATCTCCTCATCCTGAGTGCTGCAACCAGGCGTAGTCAGAACCTGCTGAGGCACCAAACCAATTCCCAACTGAATAGAAGGAGAGGGACTAGAGACAGCCCCCGAGCCTCCCGGATGAGAGTCCGAGTCCTCCATCTGGGGAGTCTCATGGAAAGCCACTGTAAATTGAGCCGTTATCCAAGGCCGATGCAAGGAACTGTTAAAAGAGAAAATTGCAGAGCCAGACGAAGATGGAGTCCCACAGTGGCATCTGGATGCTCAAAGCCGCCCTCTTCCACTTCGAGTGCAGGGGTATCGACCAACAAGCAAATCACTGGAGGGGCAAGCGAATCCGAAGACGAGCTTGATGGTGCACGCCGAGGTTGACCTCTTCGGCATCCCATTCGTTATCGAAGTCGAGCCATCTCAGAGGGAGCACTAGAGAGTTGACGGACGGGCTGAGCAACAGCAAGGCAAACAGAGCCACACAGACGCGGGGACCAGGGGGGGAACCTACTAATGCCTTTAACCAACAAAAACAAATTGAGCACAGAGTGATACTTTCTAGGGTGAAAACGAGCGACCCTTGGATTGACAGGGCCAATCTCCCTCCACTCGGTATCAAAGACCAGACCTGAGACCAAATAGTTAAACAAAGGGACAGAGGTAATGAACACTCTACTCAGGACCCCCCCATCTAAGCTTAAGGCAGGACCAGTGACCAAGTGATGACGAGCCAACACTAAAACCGCTAGATTGTGGTTAAAGACCCCACAGAGAAGAGAGAGGAACAACAAGAGCTGCCCCGAAAAATGCCAGAAGACTTTAGACAGAACCCAGGCAGAGATCAGAGCAGAGGCGAGAGTAGGAACCTCGTGAGACAGCTCGAAAGGCTTCACCTTCAACCCAGAATAGAGCCCCGCTTTAAACCTTCCAGACCAATCTCGAGAAACTCCTTCCATCACTGCATCATTGAAGACCACCATCATCCCTCGCAGTTTAAAGCATGTGGAGGGGAAAGCCGTCACAGAGGACAGGAAGAATGAACCATGGCCACCTGACTTATATCCGTTATAACCTGCCTTGCACGTATGCCATACGCCTTTCCACTTGCCAATATTTAACGCAGTGTACTAGGTGGGCAGGTGTCGTGCTGCCTCGCCCCACTCCAGTCTTTTCACCTTGATTGCTGCCTCATTCACCCACATCCGGGGAATTATGATATTATTATTAATATTAATATATTTTTAATATTTATTTAACATTAATATTAATAATTAAAATATTAACTATTAATATTAATTTTTAGTTTTTAATTATTAACTATAACTATTAATATTAATTATATTATTAACTATTAACTATTAATTTTTATTATTAGTTATTAACTATTAATATAAATTTTTTAATTATTAACTATTAATATTAGAAATTATTAGTTTTTAATTATTAATTATTATTAATATATTAATATTAATTTACTAATAATAATAATTTAAATATTTATATATTCATATATTATTATTAATATATACTAAATATTAATACGAATATTTAATAATTATTAATATATATTGAATATTAATACTAATATTAATTAATATATCACAATAATTTTGATTAATTATTATTTAGATCTACTATTGAATCTATTAACTAAATTAAACTCTTAATAATAAATTTAAACATTTAGTAGGAAATATTGATGATAAAGATTAAAATAATCAAATTATTTATTTATTATATTTATTAATAAATAGTTTTTTGATAATGATTTAATACACCTTAAAACTAATTGAAAATAAGGAAATAATAAAGAAAAATAATTAAAACAGTTCGACATCCATTTAAATCTTCTCACCTCAAAACTATTAAAAACTATTTAAAACCCTCATTCAAGCTTTTCTACTATCATCATTCAAAAAAGTCTCGACGATGGATCCCTGTTGGGATTTGAAACGTTGACGAAAAATGGTTTTTGCTGTGGGTTCTCCGGTTACTAAGTTAGAAGATATAAACCACAGAGGTCTTAAATCCAGAACTATATCTCTGTTTGCTAGGAAGGATACATAGAAACACACATTGTTGCTTAATTGACATAGTAATTAGAGGGGAAAAGAGATAAATATCATAGAGAGATTGTTTGTAGATGGATTCAGATACTCAGGTTTTGTAAATTGTCTATTTCTGTATTATCTTTCTGTGCTGGTCTTTCGAACCCCTTCAAAAATGTATTACATTGGCTTTTGTATTATGTTCATACAGTTACCCAAACTGTTCACATTTATTCTTCAGTTGCTTCTACAGTTACACAATTGATAACTATTTTGGATTTTCTTGTGTTGTAGGATATATATATATATATATATATATATATATATATATATATATATATATATAATAATGAAAAGACAATGTAAGATAAATGAACAAGAAGACAAACAGTGTGGCGGTAAAGACCCTAATCTAACTGTATTGTTCCTAAATATCTCTTAACTAATAATGAAATAAGAAACAAGTTCCTAAACACTGTTTCGATCAACAAACATAAAATGAAACCAAATGATAATTGAACCTGTCCTCCTTAGCTGAGACCAAACACTCGGTCATGGTACCCTCAGCTGGATGCTCCTGCATCAAAGGGAGACAAGGGCTCAAGTTAGATTTGATGAGTAGGCTTTGGTTGAAGGATTACATGCTCCATTAAAAGATTTATTGATTTGGGAGATAAAGTAACCATTGACGAACCCATGGGTCGTAGAATAGATGGTGATGGTGTGTACTGTTAATGCACTCTGTGATGTGAAGGTCACCAGTTCAAAACTTCATGGAAAAAATTCTGGCCATGTTAAGGGTTGTTGTGGCCTAGGTTGACTGCAATTCTTGGGTGTTTTTGATAGCTTAGATGCCCCTAGGTCGCGATTTCTTAAGCCAAATATTAAGTGTGAAATCATCTCAAGACTCAAACAACTTAGCAAATAAATAAATAATGACCATTAAGGTTTTGGTAAAATAAGTTCTTTATTTCTCAAGGAATTGGGGAGCAGAATATTAGATAGCTTGAGTGTAAAGAGTTTTAAAATGATAGATTTTTTCATGGGGTTGTGATGAGATTAGGCGTGTAGGTACTAATTAGTGTGACTCTTTTTCCTATAAACTCGGTTCTTAAAGGATCCATCTGGAAAATGAGAGATTATAACATCCAGAAAAGGAAGGGCTTTATCTTTTTTTCTTTTCTTTTCATGGTAAATTGAATGTGGAGGAAATGTCATATAGATAGATGAGAAAGGAGGTAAGAGTGAAATGGTCATGAGGCCAAATGACAAAGGTATCATCTACGAAATGATATCAGTATATTGGTTTCAAATGTGAAGAGTTTAAGGCTAAAGTTTCAAAGTATTCCATAAAAATATTGGAAACTATAGGGGATGTGGATGCCCCCATGTTTGCACCTTCATTATTCTCATGATAAGTCCCTTTAAAGAAAAAGAAAGTAGAAGAAAACATATTTGGATGAGTTTAACGGTTTCAGGGTCAACCAACTTAGAGATTAGCTTAGTAACTTTAAGAATTTTAATTTTGGTGAACAAGGATACAAATTGAAGCTAACAATAATGTCTTTTTCATCTAGGTGAAGGTTCCTAGTTTTTTAGATGAAGTTCGAGGAATGCTTAATAAACAGAGTAGTACTTCTAATAAAAGATTGGAGTTTGTCTACAAGAAAGTGCTCAAGGGCGTGAGTGTGTGCTCTTATGTCACTCACAAATTGGTCTGAGAGGGATGTTAGGATTATGAATCTTTGGTTGTCCATAGATCCTTGAAGTTTGGGGGTTATGAGGAATCAATTGTTTTTTAATATTGAGGTCAAGAAGCGAAGATTCGACAACTGTGGTAAGAAGATTAGTTATGGAATCAATTGGATTTTTGGAAAGAAATTTACGATAGGACAAGGACAAAAGATCTAGAAGTTTAGAATCATAAAAAGAGTTGTTCATGATAGCACTAGTGTTCCCTTTATAATATTTTAGGATGATGGTATCAGAGTTACCATTGACGTGTTGAATGGATTGGAATTATTTTTTCTTTAAGTTAGGTTTGAGAAGTTTTGAACGTTGAAGAATCCATATAGACTCCCACTGAGTTTCTTTACCTATTCTTTTTTTATTTAAGTTAGGTTTGAGAAGTTCTGAACGTTGAAGAATCCATCCAGACTCCTACTGAATTTCTTTGCCTTCATATGTAGCCAAGTTCTGAGTAATAAATGTGCCTTTAATATATAGAAATCAAATAAATAGTATTATAAAAAATATTAAAGAGTAAGCTATCTTGAAATGTAAATTCTTTTTTAGATTTCTTTAAAATTTTATATATTAAAAAATAAATAAAAACCATTTGAAAATCATTATAATTTTTGATAAATTAAAAAACTATATAATAATTTTAATTATGTAAAAATAAATTTGTATGGGAAAAATCTAAATAAATGGTAATTAATATATATATATATATAAATAAAATAAAATAAAATAAATAATATTAATTTATTTTTGTAAATATAATGAGAATATTCGCGAAACAAAATGACATATATAAAAGAAGAGTAAAAGATATTATATGTAATACACTTGTTTCCTTTCCTTTCCTTGGTGGGTTAGCGGCTTCGTTTTTTTCAAGAGATTATTTATTAACTTACATAGTAACCGAGGAACTATTTAAATGAGAATGGCATGGCTATTCATCATTTTATATTCATAGTATATTTTATTAACATCTTATTAAAAGAAGCCCCAAGGGTTAGCTTAGTTGGTCAAAAATCGTGCTTCGCCATCGGGAGGTCATAGGATTGATTCTGCCCGAAGCCCTTGGGGTTAGATTTTGCCAGTAGGCCGAAGGGTGATTAGTCCAAATTTTTCCATGGACGTAGCGACCACTCACTAACCAAGGTGTTCGTGAACCACACTGAAAAAACATCTCACTAAAAATAATAGGCAAATGTTGATCTATACATTATAGATTCACAAACAAATATACATTAAACTAAAAAAATATTTCTCTACAAATATTTACGAAATTAATTCACATTACAATTGCAAAATAGCTTAATAAAAAATATAAAATAAACATACTAATTAAGCATATTAGTATATTTTTTCAAAAATATAAATTTTCATAATGATTTCTCTTTATAAAATTATTCATATAATCATTACGTTTGCTTCTAAGAAGTGTAAGGTTTTCATTTTGCTAATTAATGGTATAGCATGTGTATTGGTGGAATACGAAAAGAAATTAAATATCATTTTTTTTTAAATATATATTTTTAATTAAAAAAATTATTATATATATATATATATTTCTCTGCAATGTCAACAATGTATTGATTTTTATTTTTATTCTTTTTTATTTAATTGAATGTGAATGTGATAAGATATTGGTCAATAAAGTGAAGGTCTATATGTTTGCAAATTATTTTTAAGTAAATTACTATGGTGTATAATATTACTAGTTTTTTTCAATCCAAACCTTAAGTAATTGTTAAATAAAACAAATAGTTAGTAGTTGTTTTTCATCGATGGATTAATGGGATGACGTAATAAACATAATGTATCAAATAAATGATAATAATAAATAATTAAATAATGAGAATAAATGAAGTGACACATCTGATCTAAATGATATGATTTAATTAAGGGACATGACTTATAAACCATTGGAACTAATTAATGTTATAAGTACACTCTCATGTGGCATTGTACCATTCAATCTATCTCTCATTCATTATCAATAATTATTACTTACGTTGTATGTAAGTTAGCTCTTTGTCCTTATTATGTTGGACATTTTGGGAGAAAAAATCATTGGTACCAAAGTTATGTTCTAATTTATCCCTTGATGATATATCTATTAGAGTTTAAGACTTTAACCCATCTATTAACATTCACCAAATATCCCCAAATACACAATTTATTAATCAAGAAAAGAAAATTGCATGGTAGGTGAGAGACATATTGTACATATATACTTTGTTTCCTTATCTTAACCTATCATGTGTCCTTGACTAACAATACAAGGATAGTCACTATGACAAGGATGTGGCAAGGACAATCTATCTCCTAGCAAATAACTATCTTCTAGAATAACTTTATTTATTGTTGGTCTAGGAAATACTTATGAAAATAAACTTTCGGATTATTTGGCTAACATCCCAACCTTTAATGTGAAAGTTTATTTTTTAAACGACAATTTTGTCTATGAACTTAATGAATTCTATTTTACCTAGTGGCTTGGTGAAAATATATAAAATTTAACCTTTAGACAGGAAAAAATGTGGCTTAATAATGTTGTTGTTGATTAGTGTTATGATGAAGTGATATTTGGTGTGAACATGCTTGACTTACTCGCTATCTACCAATAAAGAAGTTGGTGTTTTTTGAAATGTGCCAAGTTGGTCATCTGTGGCTCAAATGGACTAGTGCATGGTGTAGACACCTGCGATCTAATCAATGGAACCATCTCCAAAAAGTCACTAGGATATTTCCATACCCAAATTGCTTCTATTTTTGTATTTTTTATTTAGTCAATTGTTCATCCATGTTCACTAGTGAGCCTGCACTTCAATTAAATATATTTGGCTCTAGACAACTCATTGGTATGTCCACTTGTGCTTTAGAGGCCAAGTGGAGGCCAATAAAATCTATTACTCTAGTGAAGGTAAAGAGAATTATGCAAAGTGTGACGTCCGTTACCTCCTTGGTTAGAAGTTTGCTACTTGACTTTTGAGCTTAAGGTTGACAATATTGAATGATATAGTTATCCACAATCTCTTCTACACCACTTCTTCTCCCTACCACGACTACTGTGGATTCTTACCTCAATCATCTAATAAGGAAGTACATATCCTTTATATCTAGAACCATAGTTTGATCCTACACTAGAACCATTGGTTCTCTAAGTCCCACATCCCAATTAGTATCTATAATAAGGGCATCTATCCCTTCATGTTTTGCATGTGAAAGAATTTCAGAAGCCTATAATCTCACAGTGCATCCAAGGTTGGCTAATGACAAAGAATGACCATATCATCAGTATCATGTTCTCTCTCCCTCCTCTCAACCATGATGGAAAATACACCTAGAAACATAGAGACAATTATTAGTACATATATCCACAATTGCAAAAATTTGAAGACTATGCAATTTTTTTCCACTAGATCTAAAGAAAGGAATCTTAATTTCTCTTCTCTTTGGTCCATAAAGTAATCATCATTGTTGTCCCAAAAACAGAGATAAATGAACTACCCCTTTATCACTCTTTAACACCTTACTAAAAGTGATGAAGGGTGCGAGTTTAAAAAAGTGTTCCCATAGGGAAAAATCTCAATGAAATGCAATGACAAAGTAATGAAATTAAAGAGAAAGGGAAGATCTCTAACCTGTAATTGGTGGTACTAAAAAAATTGACTTAAATCCTTTGGGGTCTATGTAAGAAGATATAATAATTAGGGGGTTTCTCCATAATGGTTAAATTCTCCAAGTAAAAATTCACAAATGAATCCATATTTCATAATTTTTAGTTTTACCATGGGAACATGGCTTCAAAATGTCTCTGTTCACACTAGTGTTAAGTGTGTATTCTTTTCATTTCAAAATTTGATGCTTTGTATCCTATTTTTTACAAGATTTTATGGATTCTAATATACCTTTCAAGGCCTATTGTAAATGATTGATTGGGGTATGTGATGGAAACATTCGTTGGATTGGGGTTAGGGTTTCGAACCCTGCAGAGTTCCTGGTTCAGAGGCGATGTTCTTGGTGGAGACCCTCATGAACCGTTAGCGTTTTTTAGTGTTTTTCCCAGGTTTTCACGGTCACTCATAATCATTGTTTGTAGTAGCTTTTAGTAGTTACGGTTCGGTTAGTTGTTTGATCTCCCCAAGGCGGTTTTGTATTTCCCCCCGACACTCCTGCAGGAAGCTGTCAGCATAGGTTTTTGACAAGCATGGAGGATAATACCGTTTCTTCAGCGATTCCGTCGGAAAACCAGCCGATTTGGGTGCAATCAGGGACCACAACCAATGATTTTTTAGTCTTCGACCATGATTTAACTACAGAAGTTGATGCGCTCCCTCCACTCTCTTGGCACATCCCTACTATCTCGGTTCTGGTTGGAGCATCTGCTATTCTTGACTTCACAGGTCCACAGTTAATCACTGGCTCTCAAGCAGAAGTAGCTCTTTGGAACACTGCGACGTCTCATACCCTGGGGCTAGAACAGGGTTTGATTCTGGCGGATTTTGATGGGGAAAAACCCTTGGCGGAGGACCCATTGACCAAGGAAGGTCGTCATCAGTCTCATACCCCGCCGCGGAACACTGTTAACCCTTCTACAGGCAATTTTACAGATATTGGGGTCATCGAGGGGCACTTTGACAACCTTGGAGCTAAAGGGTCTTTGTCTGAAAAGGTCCAAGCTACTCACGAGGCGTTTCTGGAGGAGACTTCAGCTAGAGGCAACTAGATAGGGACATCCAAATGGAAAAAGCGCCTCCCCCTGAGAAGCAACGAAATCTTTCTCAAGCTGGCCGAGGACACGATTTTCAATGAAGCTATGGATTTGCGGAGAAGGTTTTGGTAGGGCATGTTAGGGGCCATCATTACAGTGTGGAGAGGCTCCAGAAATGGGCTATGGAGACCTGGGGACACCACTTGTCGGAACCTCCTCAGATACAAACTTTTGTGCATGGATGGTTTGCGTTGAGGGTCAAATGTCTAGCCCACACTAACTGAGTTCTCTCCACTATCTGACACATAGACCAGGCACCAGTCCTCCTCCGAAGATGGAAACCAATGTTTGACATGGAACAGGAAAGGGCGGGGGAGGGACCGATATGGGTGTGGCTCCCAGAACTACCTGTCCATTTTTGGACCGAACAAATTTTTAAACAAATTGGGGATGCCATGGTCAAATTCCTTACCTATGATGACTCCTTTATTTCCTCTGGGAGAATGGCATATGCTATAATTTTGGTTTATTTGGACCTCACAGATGGGCTTCCGGAATTCATCAACATTCAGTGGAGGGGTTTAGCGAGGAGGCAGCTGTTGGACTATGAGGGAGTCCCTTTCAAGTGTCGCCGTTTCCACAAGATGGGGCACTTATTTAAAGATTGTCCACTTAATAAGTGGAACAAGAGACGATTTATGCATTACTCCCCATAGAGCACCCGGGAGTAGGTGGAATAGGAACAAGATGACTGGGTTGGTGAGGATTTGCCTCAAGCTTCGGTGGATATCCAGAGGTTGGCTTCCCCACGCTCTAGTGGTACTAACACACTCTCGGGATCTGTTATGCGCTCTTCGACACTTGCTCTCAGCGATCCGCGGAAGCAAGGTCGACCGCCGCATCGACCCTCGCCTTCTGTACCTGGTCCGGCTGCTGCTGCCTCTGGGGACTTCAAATGTTGAGTTGTTTTCATTTGAAGCATCTGTTCTTAATGCATGTGAGATTTGCCCCTCCTTCCCCTCTCTTCCTCTCTCCTCCCCTTCCACTGTTTGCACCCCATCCCCCTACCCTCTACTCTCATGTCCTCTGCTTTGGTTCCTAGATACATCACCTGGTCTCATTTGAGGAACATGGACCTTGATTTGGTGGGCCTTGATATTCTCCACCCTTCACCATCTTTCAAGGCTACCAGAGGCTGCCCTTCTGGATTTAAAATTAGCCAAGCCCAAGCTGATGTTGATATTGCCTTGGGCAAGCAATCTACCATTCCCGGGATTCTTAGAGCGAGGAAAACCCCTTCTGATCCCCCCCATGAAGATTCTATCCTTCAATTGCCAAGGGATGGCTAGGCCTGATAAAAAACTAGCTCTTACCCGTTTACTAGCTGCTGAAGCTTTAGACATAATCTTTCTTCAAGAGACTTTGGGTCCTGCATTGGACATTTCACAGGCTCTCGAACATATCCTTCCTGGATGGAAATTTTCTGGTTTAGATGCCCATGGCCGATCTGGGGGCCTTGCTGTGGACATTATTTCTCATTCTATAGTGGAGAATATGGGCTGGGGTGGTTAGGGTTTCCTAGGAGCAGATGTTTTCTCTTTGGAGCTGGGGCTCTCTTTCAGGATTATTAATATTTATGGGACTTTCCAAAACCGACCTGATTTCTGGGACTGCCTCCTGAAGATGGATCTTTTTTCGGCCGAGAACCTCATTATTGGAGGGGACCAAAATTTTTCGATTGGCCATGCGGCATCTTGGGGACATCGGGAATAGAGGGATCCCATCTTAGACTACTTTTCCTCCATTTTGGAACATAACAGTCTCATAAACATTCCAACGGCAAAGCTGCATGCTACTTGAAGGAACAATAAAGTGGGGGATACTAGTCTTGCTAGAAGACTTGACAAATTCCTTGTCAAGGGACATATTATGGATTTGGGGCTCAACATCAGGCACTGGGTTGGCTCGGGTGGTCTCTCAGACCACCTTCCTATCTTTCTGGAAATGGATAATGGGAGAGTCAAGCCGAAAGGGCCTTTTAAATTCTGCACTACCTGGCTCAAAGATGAATCATACATCCACATGATCATTGATTATTGGAATAGGAACCCTCTAGGGGACAGAGGTACTGTCACAACTGGCTTTATCCACAACCTGGTTGAGCTGAAAAAGTTGTCCAGGAATTGGGCTCATAATAAACATTTACAGGAGGACCTGGATCTTCGACAAATTGAGATAGAGCTAGGGCTCTTTGAGCAGGAACAGGGTGGCCTCTATAGCTCTGAAGATCACAAACACCATATCTCTTCCCTCTATTTGAAACGAGGGAATATACTCAAAGATAGAGAGGACAATTGGCGATTGAGGAGCAGATCCATTTAGGTTCGGGAAGGCGATGCTAATATGAAATTTTACCACAAATTTTCTCAGGTAAGGAAGGCTATTAATACCAATTGGCATATGCAAGATGGGCAGGGAGGTACTGCTGACACTTTCCCACAGCTTGCCTCCCTTACTAACTCACACTTCAAATCTGGCTTCCGGGACACCAGAGACACCAATTTAGCAGAGATTATTAGAGTTGCACAGCTTTTCCCCAGGTATATGGAGCCGGATGACGAGGAGGATCTTGTTCAGGAGGTCACTTTGGAGGAATTGGAAGCGACTTTGAAATGGTTCAGTAAGGATAAAAGCCCTGGCCCTGATGGCTGGTCCGTTGAATTTTACCTATATTTCTTTGATGTGATTGGGGCGGATCTTCTTAGTGTTGTTGAGGAGCCTCAGACCTCGTGACGATTGGAAGCAGCCATCACCTCCACTTTTATAGCCCTCATACCGAAGACTGATCACCCTTTTACTTTTGATGATTTTCGTGCTATCTCGCTTTGTAATTGTTTGTACAAAATTATTGCCAAAATTATCGCTAATCGTGTGAAACCTATCTTATCTAAGCATATCCTACCTGAACAATTTGCTTTCCTGAAGGACAGACAAATTCATGAGGTGGTTGGGACGGCCCAGGAGGTTTTGCACACCCTTCATTGCAAAAGAGGTAAAGATATGATTATGAAGGTGGACCTATCAAAAGCTTTTGACAGGGTTAACTGGTTATACTTGAGGATGCTTCTTACCCATCTTGGTTTTCCTTTCTCATTTATTAAATGGATCATGGGCTGCATTACTAACATACCTTTCAGTGTTTTGGTTAACGGGAGTGTCACTCCATTCTTCACCTCGACTCAGGTTTTGAGACAGGGGTGCCCTTTATCCTCGTTGCTCTTTCTTCTGGTTATGGAAGGTTTCAGTAGGATCACTTTGGAGGAACATAGGTGGAGAAGATTGAGGGGCATTAAAATCTCGAAGAACTGCATTCTTACACAACTACTATTTGTGGACAATGTGTTGGTCTTTCTCAATGGCAGTGTTGGGGACAACACAGTGACCAGGAATATATTCTCCTTATTCCAGAAGGCCACGGGTATGCTCATTAATGAAGGAAAATCTACTTTGATGGTCACGGCTTGCTCACAGCATGAAGTTAATTATGCACTTGACAGATTCCACTTCACAAAGTTGGAAATGGTCGAGGGTTTGAAATATTTGGGGTACAAGTTGAAACCAAATGGGTACAAGATCGCAGATTGGACTTGGCTTATACCCAAGCTAGAGAAAAGGCTAAGCATTTGGTACCATAGATTCCTCTCTCGTGCAGGCCGTTTGACCCTCATCAAGAGTGTACTGGAAGCGACTGCTGTTTACTGGATGTCCCTGGCATGGATCCCTAGGGGCATACTTTCCAGGATACAAAATATTTGCTGCAGATTTTATGGAGAGGTAAACAACTAGGCATGATGTTTGCTTGGGTGAAGTGGGATGCGCACACCCTTCCTAAAAAATGGGGGGGTTGGGGCCTCAAGAAGTTGGATGATTTTTCATCTGCACTAGTTGCGAAACTCGGATGGCAACTAATGGTTTCAGACAGTTTATGGACTAGGGTTGCATACTCGAAATATATTGCACTAGCTTGAGTTATGGATTGAATCAGAAGGTTGGCTGGCCTTTTCACAGGAATTTCGATCATATGGAAGGCTGTCCTTAAGGCTTTGGAACCCATTCGCTCTGGCATTACCTAGAGGATTTAGTCGGGGAACAGTGTCCGCATCGGCATAGATCCATGGATTGGTTGTGGGGACATGTATAGACTGCCTCCTAGCCTAATTGAACACTTAAAGGAGCAAAATATCACTCATCTGGCCCATATTGCAGACGTACACAACTCAACCTTTCTACATCAGGCTTGGAAATTGGATGGCCAGCTTAATATCCCTCCACCTTGGAGACAGCACTGGCAGGTCTATACACGGACTCTTTTGGAAGCACATATCCATATCACAGAGGGGGAGGATGAGATTATTTGGGGCCTGGCGAAATCTGGGAGATATACACCCAAGGAGGGTTCTTTGGTTCTGGTTGATCCGCGCATGCCTTTGGTCATCTTAAAATGGTGGAAGCATCTCTGGAAGCTCAAAGCACCTCCTAGATCTAGAGTTCTTATGTGGTGCATTTTAAAGAATAAGATCCCCACAGGGGATAATCTTCTAAAAAGGGCCTTTTATGGCCCGCACTGGTGTCATTTTTGCCACAATGCTGGGGATTCTGCGGCTCACATCTTCCTCCATTGTCTTGTAGTTCATAGTGCTTGGCAGCTGGTGTCTGATGCTATCCCCTCAAATTGTGATTGGCTTGCAGACACTCTGATAGAGGCCTGGAATTTGTGGTACCAAACTGTTTTGCCTCATAAATTGAGGAACCTACCCCTGCTTTTTTGCTGGGCTATTTGGATAGCTTGGAATCGATTGATATTCCATCACATCCCTCCTAGATGGCCTTGTTTGGTGGCCATGATCAAAGCTGACTATGATCTCATCTCGGAGGACCCTTCTCCCCCTTTGCCCCGTACTATCTCCCTGGAACAGATTGTCCCCGGTAGACCTTGGGCTTACTTTGATGGGGCTGCACAAGATGATGGCTGTGGTGGCGGGGCCAGTCTTCATTTATCTGAGCGACACTCATACTGTCTGTCTATGGGCTTTAGAAGGGGCACAAATAACTTCGCAGAACTCTCAGTTTCTTATCATATCATACACTTTGCATTGGAGAAAGGATTCACTGCATTACAACTATTTGGTGACTCAAAGATTGTTTGTTATTGGTTGAATAGAGCATCTTCTTGCAGGACTTTCACTTTGAGACACATTCTTGGTGAGGTTTTAAGATTGATTACATATTTTGACATTTTTTCCTGTAATCATATATATAGGGAGCGCAACACAGAGGTTGACCGTCTTTCCAAAGAAGGCACGATCAGGGAGCAAGGCAACTGGCTGATTATTGAACAGATCAATGGAGAACAACACCAGTTCTATCACAGGCCATACATGTGCTTTTTGATATAATATTTGGACCAATCTTATATACTTGTACATATTTCTTATGTTGTTTATTGATTAGTCAGGCGACCATAGCATTTGGCACTGTTCATGTTTTCTTTTGATATTATCTCCCTGCATGGAACAAGATAATATTTTGGATGATTTTTTGACACTTTTGGGCTCTCCTTCAGACTCGGTCTGGGCTCTTTGCTATGTGGTGGGGGTAGCTGTTTACTGCCTCCATTGACGCATTGTTCTATGATAGATATTTCAGAATATTCTTATGCATCTACAGAATGTAATTTCTAAATCTAATGAAATTACGGATTTTCCATGGGAAAAAAAAAGATGGAAACATTCGTTTGGTGTGACATCCACCAAATATATTATACATTCCTTTGATATTAGCATATCAGGATAAGTATTTTCCTACAATTCCCCTTAGGTTGTTGACCACCTGTGTTATTATCGATACGCTTTAGAATTGATCCCTCCAAGTTGAAACATTAACCCCTTCTTTACTACACATTGTAAAGAATTTTGAATTTTAATTTATAATAATATATTGATAGAATAAATTTATCACATATATAAATAAGAAATTTATTAATAAAAATTTAAAAATTAAATAGTTTAATTAAAGTGTAATTTAATATACCCAATTCAATATATAATAATTTGTTTTTTATTAATATAAGTAATTAATAAACTTTTTCAATGTAAGTCAAAAAAATTATTTCCAACAAATTTTAATATTTTATAATAATCATAAAATATTATTTTTTAAAACTTAATATTATATATGTTATAATCTCTGACTCATGGAAAAAGATAAACACCTGGGTTTGTAAAAACAAGTTATAATGTATATATTTAATTTTTTGAAATTAACTTGTAAATTTTCCCCTCTATTAACACCGCATATTTTAATATATATATAAATAAATAATTATAAATAGATTCAACATCTTCTTTTTCTATTCAAGTACTTATAGTTGATTAAATAGATCTAAGAGATATTATAAATTTAAAATTATAAGCAATTTCTCCATTTAATGTAACATGTTTGAAGTATTTAAAGGTAACAACAGCCACATTAGCAATAAATCCTATAAATAAATCTAAAAGAAACCTGGAAAATTGGAAAAACACTATTTTTCATATTTACAACCTAACCATTTAGAGGTGATACAATCATCTTGCAAAATTGTAAAAGAAACATGAAAAAGCTTTATTTTTTCATATTTACAATTTAACCATTTAGAGGTGCTACAATCATTTTGCAAAATTGTAAAGCAACTAGGATAATGGCTCACTTTAGCTTCATCAAGTTCATAGTATGAACTTTGATTCACGTAAAATATCAAAATAATTATCAAACTTGTGTTCCAATTTTCTAAGAGGAATATAAAAAATAAAGTCTATTTATAATTAAAAATTAGTTTTTTTTTAATTGATATTAATAGATAAGGCAATAGGTATTACATATTCATGTTAATGATGTAAAATAAAAAGTATCTAAATGGAATAAATAAAGAAAAACAATTCAAGTAATATATATATATATATATATAATTTATTTATTTATTTATTAATTTATAATTTCAATTATTGATAATTTTGATAATTACTTTTGTTTATAAAAATATAAACTCATTTTAAAAGGATATAAATTATCTAAAAAATATTAAAAATTAATAAACTCATTCTAAAAGATCTTCATCTTTAAAATTTTCCAAAAAAATAATATATTATATATTAATAATGAAAAACCCACTATTTATTTTCAATTTAATTTCTAAAAAACTATCTAAAATTTGTGTTTTGTTTCATTTTACTAAACATTATAATTGAAACTGGTAATAAACAATTCACTTTTGTACAAACAACCTACTTGAAATAGAACCATATTTTTAAAATGAAACTTTGATAAAAAAATAATATTAGTTTTAATATATCAATTAATTAAATTGATTGATTGATTTATTTTTTTACTTTAAATTGTTGAGAGAAATAATTATTATCTTTCCTATCTAAAGTTAATTTTAACCCAAAAAACATGTTATATTCTTAATCAATAATCAATATACTTATAATATTTTTAAATTCTCTTTTTCATACCTAAATTTAATTTTAACCAAAAAAAACATGTTATATTCTTAATCAATAATCTATAATACTTTTAAATTCTCTTTTACAAAACTTTAAATTTAAAAATCCAATTAATTTTAAATATTATCCTAAATAATATAATAATAAAAACTTAGCAATTTTTTAATAAAAATATATATTTTATAAAATAATTATATCTATATTCTAAGAAAAATATATTTTTCGTTAAGTTTGGTAGATATATTTTTTCATTATAATATATGCAAGCAAGTTACAACCACTTAGCCTGGTTAGGTAGTCTCAACCTGTACGTTGGGAAACCAGGTCTGTTGATCACCTAACCGCATTATACACCATCCAATAACAAAAAATAGTTAGTCTGTCTATCCAAGCTATGTAAACTTGATTATCATGTCCACAACCATAAGTTGTTTGTCTATATATATAAACTACTGCAAATTGGAAAGTAAAAGCTATCCGCATATAAACTTAAGCAAAAAAAAGACTACGACTTCATCCTTTTAGTCCTCCTGATTGATAAAGGCCAAGGTAATTGGGGCTAGATCTTTCGCACTAGATCCGAGCAACTCGTTCGGCAAGAACATGCATGGGAAGTTTTTCTTGATTCGGCTGAGGCGAACATCCTATTTCTGCAGTTGGAATTTTATCTTTTAAAAGTCCTTAATGTCGATCATCCAGATTTGTTCCATTGCCTTACCTAGGAGGCATTTCAACAACCAATACAGGTATAGAGTCTGTTTATATTGCATCTCTCTACTGCGACTGTGTCCTGGATCAAGAACCAAGATCTTCCACTCTTCCACGTCCATTACCCCTGCGCTCACATGTCTATTGGTATCCTCCTCCCACATGACGATGAGCCGTTGAATCTCCTCTCTGGTGCCACCCACATATGCATTCGCCGCTTCTTGGATCAGTCTGGCCACTAGTTTCCTCCCATGGCCTTTTCCAGCATTGCTTGACTCGACCTCTGCCTTGCTCTCCCGCGGTCTCTTGCCTTTGCCCTTGAATTTCATTGCACAAGCCATTGATGTACAGTCTCAGAGCCTTATAGCCTACTGCTATCGATGGTCGGGACCAAGCTTCAATGCTCTCTTCCTCTAAGGGGAGTTACTTGCTACGGGAACGAGCAACCAAGAATTCCAAGCCATTATTTTCATAATATTCATCATCCAACGGTTTTGCTCATTCAACATTTCTTCCCCCCATGCATCTTTTTCAAAGCGCCCGAGCACGAGGAACCCCTGCCCAAGACGCCCTAGATACCCTGCATGCCCCCTACCCTACGCATATAATGGCACGGTTTCGGTCTCAAATTGCATGGCCACCAACAGGCCCAGTAGCGCAGAAGTCCAGTCTATAGGAGCCACTCTCCTTCTCCCCTGTGCCCCTTGTTGGATGACCTCGTCCCCTATCCTTCGTATCTACAATTCTTGACGATGCTCATCTCGGCCTCCCAACTTTTGGGCCTCTTCCTCTACCAGGTATCCCTCCCTTACCTTACGAACCATCCCCTACTCCAACCGCCAGCCGAGGCCTACTTGACCGACTTTCCCAATAAGCCAATTGCCCAATTCCAGAGGACTCCTGCCCTCGACATCCTCCCCCCTACTGACTCCCCTCAAGGCCTTGGCATTTTCCCTCATGAAATCCCTAGCCTTGCGACTCGTTCCGGAACCTAGAATGGAATTAACACTAAAGCAATTGCCGCTACCTCACCCTTTCAGCTCAGGTTTTCCAAGCAGACAAAGTTCGCTTAGCCAATATCCTTCCCTCCCAATCCTTATAATCCCCATGTGTGGGAGGAGAATTCCAAAGTAGAGCAGTACCCTAATAGACCTCATGCACGATAATGCAGTGCCAAATTGGAGTAATATCCCTGCATAGCTTATGCAACTGCGATGAATCTTGCTATCCTTCACCTACTAGCTATTCCCACCACCCTAATTGCTCTCTCTCGCCATCCACTTTCCCCCATGCAATCCCAATTCAAAAAACCAGATGTAGGGGAGTGTAATGTAGTGTAGGCAGATAACATACCTGTTAACTAGCGCTTGGGATTGTTGTATCTCTTCACCTCCTTGAAACTGCCGTGCCACCTTCGTTGTTGTCTCCACTTCATGATCTCCCTCCTCTCTACTAACCCTCTTTGTTGTCAACCAACTCTGGTGCATGTGAATGCTACATTCTTTCTGCCATCTTATCTTAATCATTCATATAGTCATTGTGCCCTGTGCTTCGAGCATGTGGGAGGTGGTAGCATTGCCTTCAAACGTCCTTGTCATGATGACCTTCTTAATGGGTTTGTCAGCCACCTCTCACTGCGATCAGGGGTTTAAGAAAATAAATTTGATAACTATCATTGAATTACTATTACCATAATCATAAAAGGATTGCAACTAAATAACGTGTACCATAGAAAAATTCAAACTAGACGTGTCAAACTAAAAACCAAGTTCGTATAGCTAGGATGAGGTTCATCCACTTCCCACAAAGCCAAGTCAATTCTTGAGCATGCACTATGACATGACAATTGAATATACAAAGTATATGAATGGTATAAAACCTCTTATATAAATAAGAATACTTAGACAATTCAAATCTCATGAAGAACATGTGTTCTACCATGTGGAAATATCTCATGCATTACGTTTTATGTGAGAATAATTAAAATATTATATATTTTGTATTAATATATGCCTAATCTAACTATGAAATTACTTTTTATAATCTCAAGTGAGATTGAGATTTTTTGTTTTATGTGAATATAATTAAAAGATTATGTATATTGTATTAATATAGGCCTAGTCAAATTATGAAATGACTTTTTTTATAATCTCAAGCAAGATTGTGATTTTTTGTTGTTTAAAATATAGTTTTGAATGTATAAATGGATTCAACACCTTGGAAAACTCGTGAGGCACTTGAATTCTACATATTAAACAACTTAAACTCAAGTTTTTAAAAATCTCTACCAACTTTGATTAAAATTAGCCGGAAAAAATACTATGATAAAAGGGCATTTGTATATAAGTTAGACTAGGTCATTAATATACACTGAAATAAGAATTTAATTATGGAATTTTTAAAAGTGAAAGAAAATTACAATATCATTATTTTTTGGAAATTTATAAAATTACATTTTTCATATGCTATTTTAGTATTTTTTTTCTATCATTTTCATCGAAAACGTTCTAAAGTTTGACAAAAAAAAATATGGAGATATGAAGTTGTTTTGTCTCAATTTCATCATTTTGGTATATTAAGAAGAAAAACTCGATTTATCGATTTAGAGAATGAATATCTTATTGTCATATTTTTAAAATAAATTATTTGGAAAGTTTTGAAACATCCAATATTTTAGTGGACACCCTATCTAGAAAGATGTAAGGGGAAAAAGTTCCCTTCCACAGAATATTTTGACCATATAGAGAACGAAACTTCCAGGACCAATG
>APFE030866476.1:115070-144161 GCA_000404065.3 Pinus taeda
TAAAATTAAAATTAAACCAAATTAATAAGAGAAAAAAGAATGGAATGAGAGGAAAATAAATATTAAAAATGGAAAATAATAATGAAATGAGAGGAGAATAAAAGATTAAAAATGGGTCAGAGGATAAGAGAGGAAGATTAGGAACACCAAATTATTGAAAGAACTTTTGAATAGAGGAAAAGAGAGGAAGTTTAGGGACAACAAATTATTGAAAAAACTTTTGAATATGAGAAAAAACCATGAGAGAACATAAGATAAAAAGGACCTAAAGGGTTGGAGGGGAACATGGGGGTGAATGATAACACAACCAAGAAAGGCTCAATTTATAACTATTTTCTCGATTAAAATTTTTCTTTGCTTTCTAATTTCCAAAATATTCTGAATGATACATGAACTATAATAGGGAGTCGAGACCAATATTATAGTTTATTCAAAGTAAATCATAAATTTGATTTAAAAGAGTGTTTGATAATAACATATTTAGAGATCTAGTTTTGGGCTGTATCAGTGATATGATCTTTAATATTGGCTTTAAATGTTCAACCAATTTGGCCAATATATTATTTTCTAAAGGAGTAGGGAATTTGGTAAACTCTTGATCCCATCATGGAGATTCCCTTATCCCTAGCATAACAAAATAATTGTTTTAGAGTTTTATAGGGTTTTGATATTATTTTTAGTGAAATTTTTTAAGATAAGATATGTTGTACCTTGGTTGTAAGGAAGGGAGGCAAGGGCTCAAGGTAGAGTTGATGAGTAGGCTTTGACTGAAGGATTACGAGCTCCATTAAAAGATATATTGATTTGGGAGATAGAATAACCATTGACCAACCCACGGGTTGTAGAATAAATGGTGATGGGGTGTATTGTTAATGTACTTTGTGATGTGAAGGTCACACGTTCAAAACTCCATGGGAAAAAATCCAACCATGTTAAGGGTTGGTGTGGCCTAGGCTGAGTGCGATTCCTGAGTGATTTTGATAGCTTAGATGCCCTTGGATCATGATTTCTTAAGCTACATATTAAGTGTGAAATCATCTCAGGACTCACACAACTTAGCAAAAAAAATAAAATAATGACCATCAAGGTTTTGGTAAAATGAGTTTTTTCTTTCTCTAGAAATTGTGGACTAGAATATTAGATAGCTTGAGTGTAAAGAGTTTTAAATGACATATTTTTTTCATGGGGTTGTGATGAGATTAGACATGTAGGTACCAATTTATGTGTGTCTTTTTCCTATAAACTTGGTGCTTAAAAGATCCATCTAGAAAATGAGAGATTATGACATCCAAAAAAGGAAGGGTTTTATCATTTTTTCTTTTTCATGGTAAATTGAATTTGCAAGAAATGTCATTTAGATGGTTGAGAGAGGAGGTAAGAGTAAAATATATTATATCATATGTAATACCCTTGTTTCCTTTCCTGGGTGGGTTAGCGGCTTCGTTTTTTCAAGAGATTATTTATTAACTTACATAATAACCAAGTAACTATTTAAATTATATTTATAAAATTTTATTAACATCCCACTAAAAGTAATATGCAAATGTTGATCTACACATTTTAGATTCACAAGCGGATATGTTATTAAACTAAAAAAAGTTGTCTCCACATGTGATTACTATAGATACGAAATTAATTCACATTACAATTGCAAAATAGCTTAATTAAATATATAAAATAAAAACATATGAATTAAGCATATTTTTCATAAATATATTTTTCATGTGATTTCTCTCTAGAGGAATTATTCATTATAATCATCACGTGAAAGAAAATTTAGATATTATATAATAATATTATTATTTTAACTCGTAATATATAATTTTAATTAAAAATAATAATATTTTTAATTAATATTATTATTAATATTATTTATTTATTTTTAAAATGGTGTATTTCCATAATGTGAATAATGTATTGATTTTATTTTTTTGTAATTTAAAATTTCTTATGAATTAATGTGATAAGATATTAGTTAATAAAGTGAAAGTCTTTATCTTCGCAAGACCATCTCTAAGTAACTACTATGGTATATAATATTAATGGTTCTTTCTCAACCCAAACTTTAAGTAATTGTTAAATAAAACAGATAGTTAGTAGTTGTTTTTCATCGATGGATTAATGGGATGATGTAATAAACATAATCTTTCAAATAAATTATAATAATAAATGATTAAATAATGAGAATAAATGAAGTGACACATCTTATCTAAAGGATATGATTTAATTAAGGGATATGACTTATAAACCATTGGAACTAATTAATGTTATAAGTACACTCTCACGTGGCATTGTACGATTCAGTCTATCTCTCATTCATTATTAATATTTATTATTTACGTTGTATGTATTTTAGCTCTTTGTACTTATTATGTCGGATATTTTGGAAAAAATAAAATCATTGGTATCAAAGTTATGTTCTAATTATGCCTTGATGACATATCTATTAGAGTTTAAGCTTTTAACCATAACCTGTCATCTATTAACATTCACCAAATATCCCCAAATACACAATTTATTAATCAAGAAAAGAAAATTACATGGTAGGTGAGAGACATATTGTACATATATACTTTGTTTCCTTATATCAACCTATCATGTGTCCTTGACTAACAGTACAAGGATAGTCACTATGACAGGGATGTGGCAAGGACAATCTATCTCCTAGCAAATACCTATCTTCTAGAATAACTTGATTTATTATTGTTCCAAGAAATACTTATGAAATAAACTTTAGGATTATTAGAGCTAACATTCACACCTTTAATTTGAAAGTTTATTTTTTTAAATGTCAATTTTCTATGAACTTAATGAATTCTATTTTACCTAGTGGTTTGGTGAAAATATATAGAGTTTAACCTATAGACGGGAAAAATTGTGGCTTAATAATGTTGTTGTTGATTAGTGTTATGATGAAGTGATATTTGGTGTGAACATGCTTTCTTTACTCGCTATCTATCAATAAAGAAGTTGGTGTTTTTTGAAATGCACCAAGTTGGTCATGTGTCGCTCAAATGGATGAGTGAATGGTGTAGACACTTGCGATCTAATCAATGGAACCATATCCAAAAAGACACTAGGATATTTCCATACCCAATTTGTTTCTATTTTTGTATTCTCCATTCAATCAGTTGTTCATCCATGTTCATTAGCAAGACCACACTTCATTTAAATATGTTTGGCTCTAGACACCTCATTGGTATGTCCACTTGTTCTTTAGAGGTCAAGTGGAGGCCAATCAAATCTGCTACTCTAGCGAAGGTAAAGATAATTATGCAAAGTGTGATTTCCATTACCTCCTTGGTTGGAAGTTTGCTACTTGATTTTTGAGCTTAAGTTTGACAATATTGGATGATATAGTTATCCACAATCTCTTCTACACCACTTCTTCTCCCTGTCATGACTACTGTGGATCCTTGCCTCAATCATCTAGTAAGGAAGTACATATCCTTTATATCTAGAGTCATAGTTTGATCCTACACCAGAACCATTGGTTCTCTAAGTCCCACATCCCAATTAATATCTATAATAAGGGCACCTATCCCTTCATGTTTTGCATGTGAAAGAATTTTAGAAGCCTACAATCTCACAATGCATCCAAGGTTGGCTAATGACAAAGCATGACGATATCATCAGTATCATGTTCTCTCTCCCTCCTCTCAACCATGATGGAAAATGCACCTAGAAACATAGAGACAATTATTAGTACATATATCCACAATTGAAAAAATTTGAAGACTATGCACTTTTTTCCACTAGATCTAAAGAAAGGAATCTTCATTTCTCTTCCCTTTGGTCCACAAAGTAATCATCATTGTTGTCCCAAAAAGAGAGATAAATGAACTACCCCTTTATCACTCTTCAACACCTAACCAAGAGTGATGAAGGGTGCGAGTTTAAAAAAGGGTGCCATTAGGGAAAAATCTCAATGAAATGCAATGACAAAGTAATACAATTAAAGAGAAAGGGAAGATCTCTAACTTGGAATTGATGGTACTAAAAAAATTGAGCTAAATCCTTTGGGGTCTATGTAAGAAGATATAATAAGTAGGGGGGGTTCTCCATAATGGTTAAATTCTCCAAGTTAAGATTCACGATTATTTCACGATTATTATTTTTTTTACAATGGGAATATGGCTTTAAAATGTCTCTGTTCACACTAGCGTTAAGTGTGTATTCTTTTCATTTCAAAATTTGATGCTTTGAATCCTATTTTTTACAAGCTTTTATGGATTCTAATATACCTTTCAAGGCCTAGTGTAAATGATTGATTGGGGTATGTGATGGAAACATTGGTTTGGTGCGACATCCACCAGATATATGATACATTCCTTTGATATTAGTATATAAAAATAAGTAAAGAATTTTTTGAAATTTAATAAAAAAATATTGATAGATAAATACCCACATTAAAATATAAAAAATTTATGATAAAAATTTAAAAAATATAT
The DNA here is from genome assembly GCA_000404065.3 of Pinus taeda. Lineage (NCBI taxonomy): Eukaryota > Viridiplantae > Streptophyta > Pinopsida > Pinales > Pinaceae > Pinus > Pinus taeda. The sequence continues at coordinate 119,522 of APFE030866476.1, forward strand.
AATTAAATAAGAATTACAATAATAACACCAACTCAAATGTAATAATTTGTTATTAATATAAAAATTATTACTTTTTTCAATAATAAAAAATTACTTTCACCAATTTAATATTATAATAAATAAGTTGATATATATATATATATATATTTTATAAAATAATATAGATAGAATATTTATGATAAATAAATTAAAAAATATATATAAATAAATGAAATTATATATATATATATATATATATATATATTATATATATATACATATATATATATATAAATTACAATATTTATAAAATAATAATATATATAAAATAAATGGTGTTAATAAAGAAAGAAAAATTCAAAAGTAAATTAAAAATAAATATATGTTATTATAATGTTTTACAACTCAGGTGTTTAATATATTATAATTTGTTTTACCAACCGAGGTGTTTAATCTTTTCCATGAGTCATAGATATATAGATTCAACATCTTCGTTTTTCTATTTAAGTAGTTAGAATTGACTAAATAGATCTAAGAGATATTATAAATTTTAAAATTTAAATTTAAAATGATAAGCAATTTTTCCATTTAATGTAACATGTTTGAGATATTTAAAAGTAACATTAACCACATTGCAAATAAATCTCATAAATAAATCTAAAAAAACATAGAAAATTTAAAAAACTTTATTTTTCATATTTACATCTAACTATTTAGAAGTGATACAATCATCTTGCAAAATTGTAACATCTTGTAAAATTGTAAAGAAAACATAAGGAAATTTTATTTTTTCATATTTACAACCTAATCATTCCAAGTGCTACAATCATCTTGCAAAATTATAAAAAAGAAAACTAGGATAATGGCTCACTTTAGCTTCATCAAGTTCATTCGTAAGAGTTTAAATATAAAAATAATTATCAATCTTTTGCTTTAAGTTGTAAGAGTTTTAATCTTATGTATGTACCAATGTCCGGAATAGAAAAAATAAAGCCTTTATTTATAATTAAAAATGAGCATTTTTTTTTTCAATATGACAATTTAATAGGATGAGGCCAAATATGTTTTACATATTCATGCTAATGATGTAAAATTAAAAGGTATTTAATGGAGTAAATTAAAAAAACAAATTTAAGTATTATTTTGATTTTTTTTTTGAAATTTAATAGAAATTTTATTAAAAGTTATAATTTCAATTTATTGATAAAATTTTGATAATAATTTTTGTTTATAAAAATATAAGCCATTTGAAAAGACAGAAATTATAAAAAAAAAAAAAAAAAAAATAATAAAGTCATTCTTAAAAAATCTTCATTGTTTAAAATTTCAAAAATAATATTATATATTAAATGAATAAACCCACTTAAAAAAATATGGATGATCTCAATTAAAAAACAAAGTGCATTAAAATGAATTTTACTTTATTTAAAACTAATAATAATGAATTCATCCCAATTTAATTTATTTTCAATTTAATTCTAATAAAACTATCTAAAATTTGTGCTTTGTTTCAGTTTTACTAAACATTACAATTGAAACTTGCAGTAAACAATTCAGTTTTGTAAAAACAAACTACAAATAGAACCATATTTTTAAAAGATTGAAACTTTGATAAAGAATAATATTACTTTTAACATATCAATTAATTAAATTTATTTATTATTGGATTTAAATTAAATTGTTGAGAGAAATAATTATTATCTTTACTAATATTTAATTTAAAAAAAAAACATGTTATATCAATAATCAATATATTGTTAATAATACTTTTAATCTCTTTTTACAAAACTTTAAATTTTTAAAAAATCTAATTTATTTTAATATTATTCCTTAATAATAATAATAGATAAAACTTAATAATTTTTTAATAAAAATATATATTTTAAAAAAATAATTTTATTTATATTTTAAGAAAATATTTTTTTATTAAGCTTGGTAAATATATTTTTTTTAATTACAATATATGCAAGCACGCTACAACCACTTAGCCTGGTTAGGTGGTCTCAACCTGCCCATTGGGAAACTAGGTCTGTTGACCACCTAACCGCATTATACACCATCCAGTAGCAAAAAATAATTAGTCTATCTATCCAAGCTATGTAAACTTGATTATCATGTCCACGACCATAAGTTGTCTGTCTATATATATGAACTACTACAAACTGGAAAGTAAAAGCTATTTGCGTATAAACTTAAGCAAAAAAAAGATTGCGACTTCATCCTTCTAGTCCTCCTGATCGATAAAGGCTAAGGTAACTGGGGCTAGATATTTCGCACTAGATCCGGGCAACTCTGTTGGCAAGAACATGCATGGGAAGTTTTTCTCGATTCGGCCTACACGGACATCCTATTTCTATAGTTGGAATTGTATCTTTTGAAAGTCCTCAATGGCGGTCATCCAAATTTGTTCCATCGCCTTATCTAAGAGGCATTTCAACAGCCAATACATGTATAGAATATGTTTGTATTGTGTCTCTCTACCACAACTGTGTCCCGTATCAAGAACGAGGACCTTCCACTCTTCCACGTCCATTGCCCCTGCGCTCGTATGTCTATTGATATCCTCCTCCCACTTGACGATTAGCCGTTGAATCTCCTTTCTGGTGCCACCCGCATATGTAGCCATCACTTCTTGGATTAGTCTAGCCACTAGTTTCCTCCCACAACATTTTCCAGTGTTGCTCGACTCAATCTCTACCTCACTCTCTCGCGGTCTCTTGCCTTTGCCATTGCCTTTCATTGCACGAGCCATTGATGTACTGTCCTGGATCCTTCTAGCCTATTGCTGTCAATGGTCAGGACCAAGATTCAATGCTCTCTTCCTCTGAGTGGAGTTACCTTCTATGGGAACAAGCAACCAAGAATTCCAAGCCATTATTTTCATATTCTTCATCATCCAATGGTTCTACTCATTCAACATTTATTCCCCCCATGCATCTTGTTCAAAGCCTACGAGCGTGAGGAACCCTCGCCCAAGACACCCTGGACAACCCTGCATGCCTCCTCCCTTCGCCTTTAATGGCCACGGTTTTGGTCTCAAATTGCATGGACACCAACATGCCTAGTAGCTCAGAAGCCCAGTCTATAAGAGCCACACTCCTTCTCCCCTGTGCCCTTTGTTGGCTGACCTCGTCCCCTGTTCCTCTGAATTCATCTTTTCAATTCTCGACGCTGCTCATATTAGCCTCTTCCTCTACTAGGTATCCCTCCCCTCCCTTATGAAACATCCCCTGCTCCAACGGCCAACCGAGGCCTGCCTGGCCGACTTTCCCAGTAAGCCAATTCCCCAATTTCGAAGGACTCCTTCCCCCGACATCCTCCCACCTACTGACTCCCCTCAGGGCCTTGGCATCTGCCCTCATGGCCCCCATCCTCCTCAAAGCCCTAGCCTTCGCAACTTGTTCCAGGACCAAGACTGGAATTAACGCTAAAGAAATTGTTGCTACCTTACCCTTTCCCCTTAGGTTGTTTAAGAAGACAAGGATCATTCAACTAGCAACCTTCCCTCCCCATCCTTATAATCCCCATGCGCGAGAGGAGAATTCCAAAGCGGAGCGGTACCCCAATAGACCCCATGCACAAGAATGCAGTGCCAAAGTGGAGTAATATGTCTGCATAGCTTATACAACTGCAATGAATCTCGCCATCCTTCACCTACTGGCTATTCCCACCACCCCAATTTCTCTCTCTCCCCATCCCCTTGCCACCATGCAATCCCAATTCAACAAACTAGATGTAGGGGAGCATAATGTAGTGCAGGTAGGGAAAATACCCATTAACTAGCACTTGAGATCGTTGTATATGTTCTCCTTCCCGAAACCACCGCGCCACCTTCGCTGTTGTCTCCACTTAGCGATCTCCCTCCTCTCTACTAACCCTCTTTGCTGTCAACCAACTCCAGTGTATGCGAATGCTACCTTCCTTCCACCAACTTACCTTAATCATTCATACAACCATTTTGCCATGCGGTTCGAGCGTGTGGGAGGTGGTGACACTGCCTTCAAACATCCTTGTCATATGACCCTCTTAATGGTTCTGTGAGCCACCTCTCACCCTAATTGGGGGTTTGAGAAAATAAATTTGATAAATATCATTGAATTACTATTACCATAATCATAATAGGATTCCAACTAAAAAACTTGTACCATAGAAAAATTCAAACTAGACGTGTCAAACTAAAAACCAAGCTCATATAGCTAGGATGAGGTTCATCCACTTCCCGCAAAGCCAAGTCAATTCTTGAGCACACACTATGACATGAAAATTGAATATACAAAGTATATGAATGGTAAAAAACCTCTTATATAAATAAAAATACTTTAACCATTCAAATCTCATGAAGAACATGTTTTTCTAAATGCAGCGACAATTGAAATTTCATGAAGAACATGTTTTCTACCATGTGGAAATGTCTCATGTATTACGTTTTATGTGAGAATAATTAAAATATTATATATATTGTATTAATATATGCCTAATCTAACTATGAAATGACTTTTTTATAATCTCAAGTAAGATTGCGATTTTTTGTTTTATGTGAATATAATTAAAATATTATGTATATTGTATTAATATAGGCCTAGTCAAATTATGAAATGACTTTTTTATAATCTCAAGCAAAATTGTGATTTTTTGTTGTTTAAAATATATTTTTGAATGTATAAATGGATTCAACACCTTGAAAACCCCCAAGGCACTTGAATTCTACAGTTTAAACAACTTAAACTCAAGTTTTCAAAAATATCTACCAATTTTGATTAAAATTAACCGGAAAAATTGCTATGAAAAAGGCCATTTGTATATAAGTTAGACTAGGCCATTAATATACACTGAAATAAGAATTGAATTATGGAATTTTTAAAAGTGAAAAAAAAATTACAATATCATTATTTTTTGGAAATTTATAAAATTACATTTTTCATATGCTTTTTTTTTTTCTCGGTGGTTCACGAACATCCGTGGTCAAGGTGTGCAGGCTACGTTCACGTAAATTCTAAGGCTGATCTCTAGGATCAAACCCTTCGGCCATCACAGACCTGACCCCAAGGGCTTCGGGTAGAATCGACCTTGTGACCTCCCATTTTGGCGAGGCACGACTTGACGAGTTGGGCTAACCCTTGGGACTTACATTTTTCATATGCTATGCTATTTTAGTATAATATAATATATATAATTTTTTTTTTTTTTTTTTTTTCATTTTCACCTAGAACATTCTAAATTTTGACAAAATGGAGATATGAAGTTGTTTTGTCTCAATTTCATTAATTTCGTATATTAAGAAGAAAAACTCGATTTATCTATTTAGAGAATGAATATCTTATTCTAAGATTTTTTTTAAATAAATTATTTGAAAAGTTTTGAAACATCCAATATTTTTAGTGGACACCCTATCTAAAAGATGTAAGGGGAAAAAAATTTGAGAAAGAAAATGGAGTCAATGAAAATAATTAACAATTTACTTTTATATGATTAAGGATGAAAAAGAATTTGAAATATGAATTTTAAGAAAATAATATAATAAATTCAAAAAATAGATTATGAATTCAATATAAAGGTATACGAATATATTAAGATATAAAAATATATGGGAGGCGGACGAAAAGCTAGGGTTTTCAAGCTTCTACAGGTGTTTAACTCCATGGAAGGGCACAAAGGAGGGAGCTCCACTCCATCCTACAAGCAGGCTGTGGCCAACCGAGGCAAGAAACCATAGAAACTCTCAGAGGTCCTTCAGGAGAAGGGAAAAGGAACATGGAAGAGGAGCAAGATTTAACCAAATCAAGGGAGAATAATAACACAAAAGAAAATGAGGAAGAAGACAAGGGACAGGGAACAAAAAAAAAAGCACAAAAGGGACCATGCAAACCCAAAGCTGAGATTACACCCAGAGTAGTTTTAAATGGTCCTGCTCTATAGGCGCATAGGGACCACATGCTGACATATGATATCATTTCCAAATTCATGGGATTATGGCCCACTGAAAAGGCATTACAGACATGTATTAAATACCACTGGAAACCAAAATGAAGCATAGACCTACATCTTGGGTCAAAGGGATTCTTCACTGTGAGGATAAAGACATGGTGTTTGAAGGAGGGCCCTACTTCTATGCAGTAGCAGGCCTCTACATGCGGGCATGGATGATGAATTTTGTCCCGGAGTGAGAGAATTTCCCTTCGGTCCCGGTCTGGGTAAGACTCTACTCCCTACCTCTTGATTACTGGCAAAAAGAATTGTTATCTTCCATAGGAAACAAATTAGGGCATTTTGTCAAAGCTTCTGAGGCCACCAGAAGGGGAAAATACACCCCCTTTGCACGAATTTGTGTGGAGATGGATGTCTTTGGAGCTCTACAGAATGAGGTCACCTTGGAAGTTTTTGATGAAGAATGGGTGCAAATAGTAGATTATGAACACATTCCTTTCAGATGTTGCAAGTGCCATGAGCATGGGCACCTATTTAGAGACTGCCCTCTCAGTAAAATAGAGAGAAAAAGTAAAGCTACCACAATGAAAGATACTGAAAGCTTTCACAAAGTGGGACATAGAGGAAAAGGGGGAAAAAGGGGCCAAAGCAACATCAAACGGAAGAGCAACAGGCCAGTCTGAACAGGTTCCAAGTACTTGAAGAAGAAGAAGAGATAACAAAAGTAGATCAAACAATGGAAGGAAGCCCAGTGGAGAAGGAGAAAGAAGAAGAAAGTGAACAAACACATGATATTAATAAACAGAAAGAGATTATGTTGAGCGATATAGAACTGGATATGGACTAAGAAATGACCCAGAGTGAGATTAAAATGGAGGACCATGAACTACAGGAGGTTCTTGATAGAGAACACCTAGATCTAGAAGGGTTCTTGAAACAATGAACCATGGGAGGAGTAGAATCATTACCTCAAGAAGAGTTCAATAGAGTATAACAACTGTTCCTATGGAAAACTCAGGCTAAAGGGCTGGAAAGGCAAAGAAACAATGAAAGGCAGGGCAACGAAGGTGTGAAAACTATGAAAACCACACCAGGACTAGCACCTAGAAACCTAGGAAAGAAAAGAGGCAGGAAAAAGCAGAACGAGCTATTGATGGAATGTGGAAAGATAATGATAGATTCACGTAAGATGAAAGACCTAACCAGCTACTCCTTTACAAATCTTTAATAATGAAGTTCACATCTTGGAATATCAGAGGTCTAGGTAGTAAAATAAAACAAAGAATACTTAGTAATAGAATGAAACAAGAAGCTCTGGATATGATCTTTATCCAGGAAACGAAATGTTCCATTCAAAAAATAAAAGAAATTCACAGCAAATGGCTCAATCGTTTTGAGTTTTTAGAAGTCAAAGCAGATAATACAACAGGAGGCATACTCACTCTTTGGAACCCCCAAAATATTGGCATAATAGATGCTGAGGCATCTAGGAATTATTTAGCAGTGGTTATTCAACCTGTGGGAGATAGGGAGCCTTATCTGGTCACGAATGTTTATGGCCCTCAAAGAATGGATGATAAACTCAGGTTTCTAGATTCTCTTGTGGATCTAAAAGATAGACATGTAGGAGTACCATGGATCATGGGTGGGGACTTCAACATGATCAAATCAATTTCGGAGAAAAAGGGGGAACCAGAACTTTAAGCAAAGACTCTTCAACATTTCAAACTTTTAGAGATAATATGAAGCTAGTTGACACTGAGACGAGTAATGGTCTCTTTAATTGGAACAATAAAAGAGGAGGAGAGTGTCAAGTAGCCTCAAAGTAAGACAGATTCATAATCTCAGAGGACCTTATGCTCACCGACAAGGAAATGATAGTGAGAATTATCCCCTTTAGAGGCTCAGACCATTGGCCTGTTCAACTTGAGGTTCAGGGCATTGGTACCCCCAAGAATAGACCTTTTAGATTTGAGAATATCTGGCTCACCCACCTAGATTTCATTAGCAACATTGCAAAATGGTGGACAAAAGATTTGCATATTCAGGGTACAAGAATGTTCCTACTACACAAAAGACTAAAGCTCAGACTTAAAGATTGGAACAAGAATGAATTTGGAAACATTTTTGAAGTGAAAAAAGCTCTTGAAGATAAAATGCAGGAACTCAATCAAGCCCTTATCACGGATGGCTTTGATAAAGTCAGAAATGATCAAGTCACCAAACATCATCAAGACTGGGAGAATTTATGTAAATAAGAGGAAATATTTTGGAGACAAAAATCTAGAGTTCAATGGCTAAAAGAAGGAGAGAGAAACGCTAGATTTTTCCACAGATCCACCATGGCGAATAGATCTCATAATAGGATCTCTTCGATCAAGGATGAGGGAGGTCATCTTCTTAATTCCCATGAAGATATAGAAGCTTTGTTAGTTCAACACTTTCGAGGTATAGCAAAAGAAACCATTTTAGACAGAGAGCATTTTATCAGGGACTTAACAAGGCATATACCTAGGCTGGTATCTAGAGAGGATAATTTCAATCTTAATAGGCCAGTGATTGAAGAGGAGGTTAGGGAGGTCATCAAAGAAATGCAGAATGGTAAAGCGCTAGGACCTGATGGTTTCAATGTGGATTTCTTTAAGGCTTGTTGGAATATTGTTAAACAAGATATTCTGAATGTAATGGAAGATTCTAGGATGAATAGAACTATTTTAAAGGTGCTCAATACTTCCCTCATCTCCCTGATCCCCAAACAAGACAATGCTCACACTCTCGACAAGTTTAGACCCATAGTTTTGTGCAATGTGGTACACAAGATAATATCCAAGGTTGTTGCCAATAGATTCAAACCACTTCTTCCTACTCTATTTTCTGTGGAACAATCTAGTTATGCGGAGGGCAGACAAATTCTCAATAACATCATTCAAGCGCATGAGATGGTGCACTCATTGACAAGCAATAGGAAGGCTGGAATGATTATGCAATTGGACCTAGCCAAAGCTTATGATAAGTTGAATTGGAACTACATCATAAAGGTCTTTATTGCTTTTGGGTTTGATCATAACTGGGTAAGATAGGTCATGGCCCTGGTAACTTCTTCTAGCTTTTCAATTCTGGTTAACAGTTCTCCCTCTGAGACTTTTACTCCTTTAAGAGGCCTCAGGTAGGGAGATCCGCTCTCTCCCTTTCTCTTCATCCTCGTGATGGAAGGACTTGGTTGGTCTATCAAGCATGTGAAAGAAGTTGGTAATATCAAGGGTCTAACTTTCTAAGACTAGACAGGCTTTGACCCATCAACAATTTATTGATGATACTATGGTGCAGGGAATCCCAATGGTCAAAGAAGCACTAGCGTATAAACAAATCCTGTGTGACTTTGCCATGGCTATAAGTATGGAAGTTAATCTCTCCAAATCTAAGTTTTTTTTCTTTAATTCCAATATTGCTATTTAGAGAAATATCTCTAGAATTCTTGGCTTTCAAAGGGATGTCCTTCCTTATAAATATTTGGAAGTTCATTTAACTGTTAAAACTTTGCATAAGAGCATTCGGGAGCTAGTGATTAATAAGATGCAGGATAAAATCATGAAATGGACTATTAGGTCTTTAAACTTGGCTGGTCGGTTAGTGCTTACAAAAGCTATTCTTCAATCAATTCCCGTGTGCATGCCATCAACACTTCTAGCTCCTAAAGAAATTTTACAACAATTTAGAACCATTCAAAGAGACTTTCTATGGGGGTAAGGGGGAGGAAAGAAAGAAATGGGCCTTGGTAGCCTGGGATAAGATTTGCAAACCTAAAAACCATGGGTGTCTTGGATTGGATGATCTGGAAGTACTAAGCAAAGTTTTAGGGGCAAAATCATTATGGCGTTGGGTAAAAGACCCAAAGGCTCAGTGGGATAGTATCTGGAAAGAAAAATATGCCAGCACTTGGAAAAACAACGATCACATAAGGATGTCTGGCATCATAAAGGGCTTACACATATGGAATAAGGCCTGAGAGAATAGAGGCTTAATACAAAAAAATAGCTTCTGGGAAATCAGAGAGGGAGATCTTGATTTATTTTGGGAGGATAAATGGCAACAAGAACCTACACTGTTAAGAGAGGAATTTCTGGACCTCAAGAAAGAGACAGACACCAAAGGGTTATTTAAGTTAAAATATTTTTGGGATCAAACCAATAGTGAAGGAAAATGGAGAACCTGGAAGAATGTTGAGTACAGTGATGACAACCCCTTGAAAGAAAAAGCAGAGGCACTTTTGAAAATATTGGAACAAAGGAAGATTTTAGTTACAGGGGGGAATGACCAACTTATATGGGCAACAATAATGAAGGTACATTCAATCTTAAGGAGGCAAAACACATACTCCTTGAGCTAGATTGCAATGTACCAGATAGGGTTTGGCAGAACCTATGGAGGCATCAAGGATGGATGAAGATCAAACTCTTCATGTGGCTGGTACATCATAAGAGAATTCTGAGTTGGGATAACATTTGGAAGAGGGGTGTTATGGGTCCTTCCAGATGTCAGCTCTGTGAAGCCCAAGAGGAAACAATGGAGCACCTTCTCAATAATTGCATTTTCACCTCCAAGTTGTGGGATACTTTCGCCACTATTTTCCAAAAAACAAACAGGGACAAAGGAAGCATCATCAATACCCTAACCAATTGGAGATGAAACTTCTTTGATTATGAATTTCTTGGCTCAGCTTGGGCTTTAACACCAAGCTTCATAATATGGAATATCTGGAAAGAAAGGAAGAACAAAATCTTCAAAAATGAAAAGAGTTCCTCCCAACACCTTTTCGAGTAGATCTTAAGAAAACTTAAGGAGACGATAGGTACTATAGTGTGAACTTCCCCTCAGAATCCACCTTCAGAAGCTGAAATGTAGATACTTCTCCAGTTGGGTATGCAGGGGTTTATACCATAGGGCTTGGATAGGAAGGTAATGAAACTGGATACTGAGCAGGATTACTGGCATCCTCCCCCTCAGGGTTTTTTGAAATACAACATTGATGGGACTTCAAAAGGAGACCCGGGTATTGCTGGCTTTGGAGGGGTGTTAAGGGATGAAAATGACAATATCCTTTTCATCTTCCATTGCCATTTGGGAAGAGCCACTAATAATATGGCGGAATTAATGGCTCTTGAGCAATGTTTAGAATTCCTGAAGCAGGATAATCTCCAAAATGTAATTGTCGAAGTTGATTATGAGTTAATCATTAACTCGGCCAAAAGAATCAGCTATGGCATGGAGCCAGAAAAAGTCTCAAAACACTGGAGGCTGCACCAGGTCTTTCAAAGGATTCAGCCTCACCTCTTACGCTTACGTACAGTGAGTTTTAACCATGTGCGGAGGACAACAAATAAATTGGTGGACATTCTGGCCAATCAAGGGGTGCTCTGTACCAAAAGCAGGGTCGCACTGAGTTGGTAAGAGATGCCTCAGAATAGATTAAAGGCGCATTGTCATGACTAGGTGAATGAGGATAAGATGGTGTTTCGAAATAGAGCCACAGAGGTGGGGCCTATCTGATTTGGATTCATTATGAATTGTTTTTTCCGAAGTGAGGTCATTTTTGGGATGAGGTCATTGTCAGCCTCCTTAACCTTGGTAAGTACAAGCACAAAAGTTTCAGATGGAAGTTGCTCGGCAGACACTGTTTCTTAGATGGTCGGCTGGACGGATGGATCTTCATCCTACATTGGTTCATGCGCCAGCAAAGATGGGATGGGGCGATTGGCCAGAGTCTTGGATTTCTCGGCAGCCTTAAAACCCCCATCTTTCTTTCTGTGGAAGCAATATCATTCTTGGGGTGGCTTATGGTTTATCGCAGGTCCTTCTAGTTGGAAGCGTTTTTTTGGAGTTGGGAGTGATTCCACTCACCAAGCAACATGTGACCAAGGGAGAGGAAAGAATACCACCCTCATCACGCGCTAATTCTCGGTGCTGTTGGCTCGTGAGATATGATCCTAAGCCATCGGATCAAGCAAGACGGATCTACATTCAAGAATAAGTGAGCATGTTGGTGGGTCCAGGTTTATTGTGTGGTTAATAGCCGTGCTTCTAGGTATTATGATATCATCCTCTGTCGTTGGATCTGGTGAGGAGAATCGATGGTTAAGAATAAGTATGTAGGTCCGGGTGAGGAATATCTTCCATGCTTGTTTCACATCATGGTGGGAATCGATGTATTTCGTGCGATCTAAATGCTCGAGGGTTATTCCCCCATTTGGACCTGAAATCCTTTTCGATTGGTCCTTATTTCCTCATTAGTTCTGATTCTGATTTTAAAGTGGTTGCTTGTTTCCCGCCCGATTTGAGCCTCATCCGTCAGATCTCTGAGCGGAGATCGAACAATCTCGGCTTTGTTTGTTTTTCAAGGGTTTTGTAGTTTTGTTTGTAGGACCTTGGCTTGGTGTTTTAGCCTTTAGCTCGATGCCCTCGGTTTTAAGAGGCTAGTTTTTTCTTTGGCCCACAGTTCCTTGAGGACAGTTGTATTTTATGTAATTTGTTCTCCAATTTAATGAAATAGAAGGTACGACTCTTGATTCAGCAAAAAAGATATACAAATATATAAAATTGAAATTTATATAATATTATAATTATTTAATTAAAAATTAAAATTAAAATTAAACCAAATTAATAGGAGAAAAAAGAATGGAATGAGAGGAAAATGAAATATAAAAAACGGAAAATAATAATAATGTGTATCTGATGAACAATCATTGGGATCATCTTTTAAATATAGAGGATGAGGGATCTGATCGAGTTGGTCATTTCTTTCCCTTTGAAGTATCTGCAAAGGTGGCCTTTTGTACTATGGGTTATAACCTCGGTTGTTACCTTGAGCATTTGGTTTCGGGAGACTCTTTTACTCCAGCTCAAGTTTCACCTCCTTATGCGATAAACCCTTGACGAGTTTATCCATCTATTCCCACTTTATATTTGGTGATTCTTTAGCGACAAGAGGAGGATGTTTCTTCTTTCTCCCTTTTCTTCTCAGTAGGTTCATCCTTACCTCTCGACTTCCTTTCCGAGGTGAAATTTTCCTCTACCTCAAGAGCATCAACTTGGAGTTGATCCAAAGTGCGAGACTTCCTTTCTCTTAGGGTAAAACCAAAGTTGGATTCAAAGGCTTCCATAAAAACTATGCGAGCAATAGCTTGTGGAGGCTTTATCTCGCTAGGCAGGTTATTATACTACTTATTAAACGTTTTTATGAATTTTGAAATATCCTCTTCTGGCTTCTTCCTTATTGCATTGAGTTCCGTGAGGACATACTCATGATTTCTCTTTTCACTCCACTTTTGTGTGAAAGAGTTTTCGAGTTCCTCCCAGGTAGTGAAGGAGGCATTATGTAGGGCTTTAAATCATTTTCTAGCTTCTCCTGCAAGGGATTGTACAAAGAGTTTCAGGACCACATCCAGTTTCTACATTTAGATTATCAACAAAATCATAAAAGGTTTCTATGTGTCTCTATGCAGTGCTTTCATCCTCCCCAATGAACCTAGGAAAAAGCTTTAGGTAGTCCTGAGGCATAGCACTTAGGGGTTGAGGTAAATCAAGAGGGGCATATTTATTCAGTAAACAACTCGGAACAACCATCTGAATTTTTGGAGGGGGGTTGAGAGTTTCCAGAGGAACTTGGGCCAAAACCAAAGTGGTTGGAGTGGCTAGACTGAGAGTAGGGTATGTAAGGATCTTAGGAGTAAATTCTGAGCTAGATGAGGAGCTTCAAAGAATGATGAGATAGCAACATAGGTAGTAGGATTTTTCTCCTTCCAGATTCTCTTGAAAATTAATTTCTCTGGGTCTGATACAGATGGGGTTTTCTGTTGAGAGGTATCTGAGCGAGTGTGAGGCTTTCTAAAAGCCAAGATGATAAATGATAATGGAATTTGTGGAGTTGCCAAGGTGATGAGGATGCAATCAGAATTTCTTTTATCACGTACACAAAGAGTACTTAATTTGTCATATCCCAGGGGAAAAATCCTTCAATATGTTCCCCGGAAATAGCGCCAAAAGATGTTGTCGCTTCTAGAGATAGCCTCAGATTGCTTACAAGACCAGTGCCTGAAACATCTAGATTTGTGTGTCTCTTATGATTCTCAGGAAGCTAGAGACATCACATATACTTTTTTACATGTGTATTCATATATATAATAAACAATATGGGTTGGTTCATTCATCTAAAGGCATAAGCCATGTATTTCTGGTACTTCTTCACATATACAACTCACATAAATATATGTATAAACTAGTGGAGGTCGAATAGTTCAAGGACCTACAGTTTAATAAGCTTTGGCAGAGCAATGAGAGAAGATAAGGAGATAGAATAATTCATCACATTGAGCTTGAAGCATCAAGAATTCTATGCTTATCTAATTTACAGGTAGACATAATGGATGAAAGAGGATTGGGTGCAATGATTCATGGAGCAATTTTAAAGATATAATCTCAAAGATCCATATAGGCACATGCATTAAAACATCAATACAAATAAATATGTAAGAATGTATGAAACATTTCTAGTAGCTACGATTACCTGAAATCAGAGAGGAAACATGAACATAATGGAATTTAAACTGGGGGATAACATACTGTAGTACTCGAAGGAGGAATCACCACCATTTCCTTAATATTATGAAAGACGCATATCATAAAGTCATACAATCTTGAAAATAACATGTAGTTTTTTCTTTAGGTGATCTGGGTTTAAACAGGAACACAAAAAAGTATAGAAATAACTATAAATACAGAGATGTAGCAGAAATAATACTTTATTTCATTAATGTAAAATACTGAAATATGCTTACAAATAGAAATGGAAATAAGGCTAGCTCAGGCGATGGTAGCTTATCTCTTAGGAGAGATGTGGCATCTACATGCCTCTTAACTGTGTTACAATGAGGCTCCAGGGCCTTTTTATTATTGAACAATAAGAGAAAACCATAAACAACCAAAATCCTAACCCGGGGAGATGTAACACCAAGAGTTTATGGGCCCCGTTGGGGTTATTTGGGCAGCCAACTTCCTGGGGTTTGACTTGGTCATATTATCTCCGTTTGACGTGCATGATACCCCATTGGAAATATCTCTCCGGGGACTACAACAAAAAAAATAAAATAAACAGAGTCGTTGGTGGTAGATTTAAAAAAAAAAACATCATTTAGGGCCTCAAAACGGCTCCATAAGTTTAGGACCTGAAAAACTGCTAAAAATAGTAAATTGTGCTGCAATTAAGGAAACTAAAAAATTGAAAGAAAAAATGGTAGTGGTCCAAGTCGATTTGGTAGGTGGCCACCAATATCCACCTGGATCATTAGGATTCTGAACCTATGTGAAGTGTTGCTTCCCACTATTTATCTGAAGAGGGGAGCATTGAACAATAATTACAAAAAAATATCTCAGTCGAGCCTCATCTATTAGATCGACTAACTATCTCGGCCTGGGATGGCTTTTTGGCCCAAAAAATGACTACAAAAGATTAATTGCTTCATTAAATGGAGACACATTACAAGATAACAAACAAGTCAACAACCAAATGAAAACGTGAACAAAATATCTCCATGCCCATCCATGTGACCGCCTTTGCTTCAGGTTGTTGCTTGCCTTTACTGCTCGAATCATTCATTCTCAAAAGCTCAGAGTGGTCAACTATTGGTTTCATGCCATAGTACAGAAGTAGAGGTCACCTGAGGCGGTACTTCATCTCCCCTCTACATGGAGCACCATGCTGGATCATCAAGTCCTCCCAAGCTTCCATGTATTCATTTACTCTCTCAGTGTTGACCTTGGTTTCATGTCACAAGGGGGCTTATAGGGTCAGGCCATGCCAATTTTTGAATGCTCAATCTCCGCTCTTAAATTCCTCAACTGTCGACCCACCACGCCTTTAAAGTCCTATATTACCTCGTTGTGGAGTTATCGCATCGGTATTTCCCATTAAAAGTCCTTACTTGACAAGGCATTTCGATCCACTTTAGTCCCTTTTGCTTCATGTGCTTGGGGGCTATGACCAGGTGCGTAGTCCTCAGACGCTAGGGCCTTTAGACTCCCCTCTAGGAGTCTTTTTCTTTTGTTACATACAATCCCTCATATCGGGGGTTTCTAATGCTTGTCTTCAGTGCCTCCGCCCCAACATTGCGATCTTCGATGTGCGATGTGGTATGGCCCACTTGAAAAAGGATGAGGGAGAGTCTGCTTCCTCTATTGCTTGTGATCGCTGAATGCGAATTGGGCCCACCCGGGATATCAAAATCAACAATTTCGTAATATCACCTTTGTTTGTTCTCTTTAACACTTGCGATCACTAATATGCGGGATCACTTGTCCTGCTCAGCTATTGGTTCTTCACTCTTCCCGTGACCATCAACTAGCCCCCTTATCAGAGTCCCTTTCCAATCGGAGATTCACAATTGACGAATTCCTCGTGATGCATAATGTGCTACTTCCCCTGATTGCCGATCACCGATTGATAATGTCATCATTGCCATGTGGAACTTCCTGAGTGGCGACACATGCCACCCGAAGATTCCCTCTTTGGACCCTTGAAAATGCTAGATCTACATGCCACATGTCCTTTGTACTGCCACGTCATGCTGACCTCAGCGCCACCGTGTCTTTACCAGATCCAATATATTATGCCATGTGGCCTCCTGGAGGGGAGAGAAAAAGGCTCACCTCCCCCTAGTTTTTCATTGATTTCCTTTGTTAAATGTTTTCAGACCTTTCCCTGTGATTTGTATTATCGGCTTAAATCCCAACACTTTTAATCGCAATTAAAACTTTGGAAGTGTGTCATTTGATTTATCACTGATTGTGATGTGTCAATATTGCACTGTTTTGATTGCTGACATGCCATGTCATTGGAACCTCATATATGACATGCTGCCTGGTCCTTCGATATTTGTAATTGCCGATATGCGGGATCCCTAGAACCTCCGATCTTCGATAAGATGATGTGCCTCAGACCTCTGATCATCGATAAGCTGATATCGGTGATAACCAATTTATATTTTTGATGTTTTCTCCTACTTTTTCTTTAGAAAACTCTGATTTGCGAGATCTGGGGTTAAACTCAAACATTTTCTTTTGCGGTATGGTTTTCACGGGTAACTTTCAACATACTCTAACTTTTGATTCTGAAGTCCATTTGGGGAGTTCCATATACCATTGGAAAGCCAATTCTGAGAAATATCTATTGGATGGTGTCAAATTTAGCTTTGAGTGCTCCTATGAATTGGAGGCTAGCTCCAAACATATCTATTCTTTTTCCCTCTTTGTATAACTGGAACTCTATTTTCAAAAGGTCTCACCACATAGCACCAAGTTCATCAATCAACGTTTTTCATGACACCAAACTCTCCAACCATATGAAATGGTTTTCTTATTAAAGCAAAATTACCCAAGAGAGTAATCAAATTCAATCTCTCCAACCATCCCACTAGTCTCTCAGGCAATCCCAATGACCCAAGAGAGAAAAATCAACATCAAGCTCCCTTATCAAGTCCATTAGTCTCTTAGTCAAATGCAATGACTTAAGGGGGTAACTAGGATCAAAATCTATGACCATACTAATGGTCTCTCGATAAAACCCTATGACCTAAGAGAGTACACAGGGTCCATCTCCCCAACCATAAAAAAGGTATCTTGGTCCATGACCTAAGGGAGGAATTCCTATCTCAATATCAAACTCCTCAATAATATAGTCTGTTAGTCCATAACCTAAGGGAGAAATCCTGACCTCAATGTTAATCTCCCTGAACATATGGTATCTTAGTCAAATATAATTACCCAAGGGAGAGTATTCAAATTAGTGTCCCCGACTAATCCTATTGGCATGTTAGTCACAATGACCCAAGGGATCAATTCAAGCCTTAGAACCAACCTTCCCAACCCTATTGGTTTCTAATTCAATGACCCAAGGGAGGAATCAAGACAATATTCTCAACCATAAACCATGGTCTCTTAGCCAAGCCCGAGGAATATTCATGATGATATACAATCTAAACTCTCTCTTTAAGAGGAATTCTCAGCCAATCCATGCTTATGACAGAAGCAAGAAAAATCCATCTGGGACAATGGATTAGTCAAAACATCAACAACCTGCTCATCAATAGAAATCTATTTAAGCCTCACAACTCCTCTTAGGATAAAATCCCATATATAATTATACTTTATATTAATTTGCTTCGACATGTCATGAAAAACAAGATTCATAAAGCTTCACACAAATTTGGTTGTCACAATATATCACGGTCACTTATAACACCTGATTAAAGAATCCAACAAACAACAAGAGGCTAGACAAACAAATATATACTTAGCATCAACCATGAAACATAGGTCTACTTCCATGATATCATAGTAGATCCCAGACTAAAACATCATCCCAAAGTTTTATTTTCGTCTTTAGTGCATCAAACCCAATACAAATTTGCAAAGCCAAGCAACAGATAGTTCAACAAGAAAATCGGTCAACAATACCAAGTTAGAATCAAATTCACGTAGCTTCTTTAAAACTTTCATCATGGGAGTGTCCATGGACTCAGTCCACCATGCCAAAATTCCAAAGAATCCCAACAAATATTTCACCTTTTAACAAGGAAAATTCATACACACATTTGTACAATCTAGATGATGCCTAAAGTTTTCCAACAGAATGTACAGGTGAAGAATTTCCAACTAAAAACATCATGAAGCATAAAAATCAAGCATTCTCTAAAGGTCTCAAGTATAAAATTTACCTGCGCGGTCGGTCCAAAGGAAGAAATTAGCAACTGCACGACTTTTTCTTCAATAGTCACATGGTCAAGAGAAAGTTCAACTCAGTAGTCCGGGACTTGGAGATATGCAACATGGTTTCGAGTTGACTTGGAGATATGAAACCCCCAAGAGATCCTCTTGTCCTACTCATAAGTCATTTTCTCATTAATGGACCATGAAGGGGGAGAGGAATTCAAAATTCTATATAAACAGGCCATTGGAAGACCAAAAAAAAGGTAATGATATGTTGGAAAAATTGCTCCCAAGAAATCCTACATTCCATTGTTAAGGAATAAATAGAGCATAGTTATGTTGGGAAATTTCTCCTTAGCAATCCAACATTCTAGTGGAAGAGGATTTCACCATTGAGAGAATCTTCGTACTTCTTTGAGAGAGAGGAGAAGCTTACAATGAAATTGAGGAAAGGAACCTCCCTGTTGAGGATTTTCTTAGCACCATTGCTCAAAGAATTCTCTCCAAGGGTTTAGCATTCATCCATTGTATCTCTTCTACATTCAATAGTCAATAATGAGAGCCATTTTCCATTACTTTGTTGACTTATTTTCTTCATTAAGCATTGTTTATGTGTTTATCTTCCAGTTTTAATTTATTTTTATGTATGCATTGTTTTCACCATTTACAGTGCTTTGTTTCTTCATGTTTGTCCACTAACAACAACCATCTATTTTTTCTTTGCAGAGAACAACTAACTACTAAGAAGGTGTCTTTTGGTACCTCATAGCAACAAAAACACTATCATAGATTTGGTAACTCAACTAGTTTCTTTTCTTTACTCTAACGATTTTTTTTTATAGGACCTTCTCTTTGCATTATCACTGCATAGTGTGTTCATCACCTCTCTAGAATTTTTGCAGGACCTACCGGACATGTTTTTAGTCGGAAAGCCCATTTGTTCATTTTTTTACCAGTTGTGTGACTTTTGTTGAGACAGAAGCACATGCACGTCTGTGCGCAGGAAAAATTGTATAGTTTATAGAGAGCATAAAAAAAATTGTAATTTTTCTTTCCTAGGTGATTGGTGACCTTTACTGAATTTCCTTCAGCTTTTCATTTTTTTCTAGTTAGTTTAGATTGCCTAGTTTCTTTACTAATCTTTTCTTGATCAAGTAAGAGTGGAACTTTCCATTAATCTAAAAAAAGTATATAATGTACACTTCTTTAACGAAGCCAAGCATGGCAGCATCAACTCTGTGAAAATTCAACAGACATCTAGGATAGCAAAACCCCAAACCTAACTTCCACAAGACTACAAAAGAACGGTTGACAAAACATTCTGCCCAACATAGAGTGCAAAGAATCCAAAATAACACCCATGATTTGACCACCCTCAAGGCATCACTCTGGATAACCAACACATTGGAGACCTGCTAATCGAACTGGAAGGAGAAGTTGAAGGATACCAAAGTACTCAACTCTCGTGCAACAAAAAAACCAGAAAGCCCTTGGTGATGAGGGCCCATAGATCCGAAGGCCCACAAAACTGCCACAAGTGACCCAAGCACCATCCTTAACCTTTGATAAACTTCTAATCTTGATGACCGTGCGATCCACTCCTTGTGTGATCCAACGATCATAAGTTGATTTTGGGCCGACACCTTGCCCACACTTTATCCTTTCTTATGGACCCGAAGGGAAACATAAGCCGCCACACTATACTTTTTCGGGTCCGAATGAAGAATTAACATTCATGCAGTTTATCTGCTCGAAATCCATAGGATGAAGAAGTTCCAAGGAGATTAAGACAACTTGCCCACACCTTAACCTTAGTTACGGACCCGAAGCGTAAATAAGCCACTGCACAATAATTTTTCAGGTCCATTTGAAGAATTATCTTTCATGTAGTTTTTCGCTTGAAATCCATAGGATGAAGGATTTCCTAAAGGATCTCTTCAACTTGCCCACTCTTTACCGTTTCTATCAGACTCGAAGAGTGAATAGGCCATCACTCTATAATATTTCGGGTCCATTTGAAGAATTAACCTACGTGCATTTTTCTGCTCGAAATCCATCAGATGATGGAGTTCAGGGCAATCTTTGGTCAACCGCCTGCCAACCTGCCCGCAATTTATCACTTGCTTCTTCCCTGTGGTTGGTTCACTTCTTTCTGTTTCCATTGGTATTCTCACTTCTTATTTCTCATACTTTGAAAGTGCTTCCTGTCTTCAGTAGCCTGCCTGTGATAGTCCTCACTCAATTTCCCTGATTGTATCGTCATCCAATCATATCTTCTATTGCTTTTTGAACAAAGTACTCCTTCATTCGCCAGACGATTCGCTAACCTGTTAGCTATTCTATGCACATGAACAAAATTGAGGGTTCTCAGGGCTGTCAAGTGGGATTGTATGCGTTGATAGACCTGCAATAGCCGCTAGTGTTTTGACACTCTTTCTGGTGCTGTTCCATTGCATATCTTCTTGACTGAATTAATTATCAGTTCAAAGTTAGCTTTAATGATGGCATTATGTAAATTTGATTTAATCAGGATCTCTAGGCATTGCTCTAGGGCCATGAGTTCCTCCATATTATTTGTGGCATTCCCCAGATGACTATGAAAGATGACTTTTATGTATCCCTCCTCATCTCTTATGACTTCGCCATAACCAGCTACCCCAGGGTTTCCTTTAGAGGCTCCATCTATATTAAATTTAAAAAAACCATGAGGAGGAGGTTGCCAGAAGTCCTTATCCATTGTTGTATGACTAACAATCTTGCTTATGCCATAGGGAAAAGGCAACTAGAGACCCAAATGCAATAGTATTTGTGCATCCTGGTCTTGAGGTAGGTTCTCGGGGGGTTTCTTTAGAAGGGTTCCCACAGTCTCTTTGAGTTGTCTAATGATTTGAGCTATGATGCTCTGGGATGAGCCAATTCTGTTCTTGAAGATCCTATTGTTGTGTTATTTCCAGACATATGGAACCAGAGTCCAAGCTTTGTTGATTATTTCATTTTTTGAGAAGTTTTTCCTCCAATTCTTCAAAGTGCCAGTGATGCTTAAATTGTCCCTATTCATTTGTCTGAAGATTGAAGCTACCCAATTCCTTAAGGAAGAGGTGAATGGGCAGATGTTGAGTAGGTGTTCCATTGTTTCTTCTTGTAATTCACACAAATGGCATCTATATGGACCGACTACACCTATTTTCTGAAGGTTTTCCCAAGTCAGAATTTTTTTATGATGCACCAACCACATGAACAGTTTGATTTTAATCCAGTGTGGGTTTTGCCATAGTTCCTTCCATACCTTATCAGGGTTTGGAAATTTGAGCCCTAGGGCCATTCTCTTGGCTTCTTTGAGGTTGAAGTTTCCTTCGTTGTTTCTTCCCCATCTCAGTTGATAAGACGATGCTGATGTCAAAATCTTTCTCCGTTCCAAGATCGCTGCAAGAGCTTATACTTGGGCCTTTAAAGGGGTCTCTTCACAAAATACTAGGTCCTCCCATATTCTCCATTTTCCCTTGTTCCTCTCTTGATCCCAGAAATCACTTACCTTGAGTAAACCTTTACTATCAGTGTCATTCTTGAGATTGGCTAGTTCTTCTCTTAACAGGTTAGTTTCCTGCTGCCAGTTGTCCTCCCAAAACCAAGCTAGGTTTCCATCTTTGATCTCCCATAAACTATGCTTCTGAACAATGGCTCTATTCTCCCAAGCATTGTTCCAAATGTGGGAGCCCTTGATGAGCCCAGACATTCGAATGTCATCCCTTTCTTGCCAATTGTTTGCATACTTTTGTTTCTAGACCTTGACCCAAGGGGTTACCAATTCCTTTAGCCATCTCCACCATAGTTTTTCCCCCAAAACTTTGCTTAGGGTTTCAGGGTCATGAAGTCCCAAACCTCCAGGGTCTTAGGTTTACAGAGCTTATCCCATGCAACCAAAGCCCATTTATTTTTCTCTTCCCCTTTGCCTCAAAGAAATTCTCTTTGGATATTTCGGATGTGTTGCAAAACTCCTTTAGGAGCAAGAAGAGCTGAAAACATGAAGATGGGAATAGTTTGTAGGACAACTTTTGTTAACACTAGCCATCCTGATAAATTTAAAGACCTACTTGTCCATTTCCTGACTTTGTCTTGGAGTTTATTAATAACTGGATCCTAAACTTCCTTTCTCAGAGGTTTGTCTATTAGAGGTATTCCCAGATATTTGGAGGGTACATGTTCTCTTTGAAAGCTGAGAATTCTAGTGAGGTTTCTCTAAATAGCAATGTCGGTATTAAAAAAGAAAATCTTTGATTTGGTAAGGCTTACCACTGTACCAACAGCCATAGCAAAGTCATTCAGGATTTGTTTGAAAGCTTTAGCTTCCTTGACCATGGGTGTACCCTGCATCATAGTGTCATCTACAAATTGTTGATGAGTCAAGGCATCTCCATTCAGGGTGAGTTTGAGACCCTGTGTTTTGCCTTCTACATTGGCTAATTTGATCGCATTGCCTAAACCTTCCATCATGAGAATAAAGAGGAAGGGGGAGAGCGGATCTCCTTGTTCGAGACCTCTCGAAGGCCTAAAGGTTCTGGATGGTGAGCCATTAAGCATGATTGAAAAACTAGCTATGGTGACAAGGGTTATTACCCATCTTATCCAGTTGTGGTCAAAGCCATATGCTTTTAGTACTTCCCTGATGTACAACCAACTTAGCTTATCATAAGCTTTCGCTAGGTCAAGTTGTATGATCATACCTGCTTGCTTATTGCTCTTGAGAGAATGTACCACCTCGTGAGCTTAAATGATGTTATTTAGAATTTGTCTTCCTTCCACATATCCAGTTTTCTCCTCAGACACAAGAGTTGGAAGAAGGGGCTTGAGCCTGTTTGCAATGACTTTGGATATAATTTTGTACACCACATTCCATAAAGCTATTGGTCTCAATTTGTCTGGTGTCATAAATGTTTCCTGCTTTGGAGTCAAAGTTATGAAAGAGGCATTAATCACCCTCAAAATAGTTTTGGATTTCCTTGAGCCCTCCACCACATCAAGGATATCTTGTTTTACTATTTCCCAGCATGCTTTGAAGAAGTCTACATTGAACCCATCCAGGCCTCAAGCTTTCCCATTTTGCATCTCTTTAATGACTTCGATGACCTCCTCTTCAGTCACTGGTCTGTTAAGATTGTAATTGTCTTCTCTAGTTACAAGCTTTGGAATGTACTTTGTGAAGTTATTGATAAATTGTGATCTGTCTATGAGAGGCTCCTTTGCTATGCTTTAGAAATTTTGTACCAGAACAGATTCTATTTCTTTGTGGGTACTAAGCTATTTCCCTTGAGTATCTATGAGTTTTGAAATCATATTATGAGACCTATGATCCATTTCCCCTTCCTTATTCCATTGCACTCTCAATTTTTGTCTCCAAAAGATCTCCTCTTGCTGACAATTTTCTTCCCATTCCTGTTGAAAAGAGTCAGCTTGTATTTTCCTTTCCTCGGTAAAGCCATCTGTGATGAGGATCTGGTTAATTCCCTGTAGTTTCTGTTCATCTTCTTTTTTGGCTTTGAAAATATTTCCAATATTTGAGCCCGAGTTTGATGTGTTTCAATCTCTGTTGCAATAGGAACATATTAGTTCCTTGAACGGGCATATCGTCCACCCACCATTTTCCAATATTGTTGATGAAGTCATGGTGGGTGAGCCAAACATTTTCAAACCTAAAAGGTTTGTTTCTGGAATGCCTATAAAAGAAGCTTCCAATTGGATAGGCTAGTGATCCGAGCCTCCAAAAGGGAGGATTAAAGTAGACAAGTCAAGGCCTGTGAGAATGAGGTCCTAAGAGATTATAAATCTATCTAGTTTAGAGGCAACTTGAGAAGTCCCTCCCCGCTTATTATTCTAGGTGAAGGTACCATTTCTAGTCTCCGTATCCACTAGCTTCATGTCATTAGGAAGTTCTGAAAAACAATGGAGTCTCTACCTAGTGTTCTCCTACCCCCTTTTTTTTTTT
>APFE030866476.1:144181-176643 GCA_000404065.3 Pinus taeda
TTAATATGAAGATGTCAGAAGGTGGATTTGTTGCAGACCATTTAAATGATTTTAATACTGTTACAAGTCAGTTAAGTTCTGTAGGGGTAAATTTTGATGATGAAGTTAGGGCTCTGTTATTTCTGTGCTCATTGCCAAAAAGCTGGAATGGTTTAGTTATGGCCATTAGTAACTTTATGTATAGATCTAGTACTTTAAAGTTTGATGATGTTGTCGGTGCAATCCTTAGCGAGGAAATGCGACGGAAAAACTCTGGTGAGACATCAGGTAATGCTTTGACTGCAAAGACTAGGGGAAGAAAAATAGAAAGAGGAAAGAGCCCAGGATATTGCAGTAAGTCAAGAAAAACCAGATCTAAGTCCAGATTGGGGATAATGTGCTGGAGATGCGGGAAGAAAGGATTCCTGAAGAAAGATTGCAAGTCTCAGAAGGGAAAAGAAGGAGATGTGCAGCAAGAAACTAATCATGAAGCGAATGTAATAGGTGATGTGTTGCAAGATGCTTTAATTTTTTCATTAGAAAATATTATTGATGCCTGGTTGGTAGATTCAGGAGCGTCATTCCATGCCACACCTGATAAGAAACATTTTCATGATTATGTTCAAGGAGATTTTGGATAGGTTCGATTGGGTGATGATAAACCCTGTAAAATCATTGGAATGGGTACACTTTTCATAAAACAACATAATGGAAATCAATGGCTATTGAAGGAGGTAAGGCATGTTCCAGATCTGAAGAAAAATTTGATTTCAATAGGGCAGTAGGGAGGTGAAGGTTGTGTAACTACTTTCACAGATAAAACCTGGAAGGTCACCAAAGGATCCCTAGTAATAGCGAAAGGAGGAAAGGTTGGTACATTGTATTTATGCAATAGTATTTCTAATTCTGTTAATGCTTTAACCTCTATAGGACAAGATAGGACATTGTGGCATCATAGGCTCAGGCACATGAGTGAGAAGGGGATGCAGGTTCTTCACTCAAGAAATTTGTTGCCAAGTTTGAAGCATGTTGATTTAAAATTCTGTGAAAATTGTGTTTATGGAAAATAGGAGAGAGTCAAATTCCTTAGAGTTGGGAAAGAAAAGAAGAGCGAAAAATTAGAGCTTGTGCATACTGATGTATGGGGACCTGCTCAGGTATCATCTCTTGCTGGCTCTTGTTATTATGTTACTTTTATTGATGATGCAACAATAAAAACCTAGATTTATTGTATTCGAAATAAATCTGATGTATTTGATACTTTCAAGAAATGGAAAGCTTTGGTTGAAAATGAAACATGAAAAAGGTTGAAGTGTCTCAGATCAGATAATGGAGGTGAATATTGCAGCATAGAGTTTGATAGGTATTGTTCAGAGAATGGAATTCATAGAGAGAAGACAGTTCCAGGAACACCACATGAAAACAACATGTCAGAAAGGATGACCAGGAGAATCATGGAGCGAGCAAGGTGCATGAGATTGCAAGCAGGATTGCCTTTATAATTTTGGGCAGATGTTGTAGATACTGTTGTTTATCTAATAAACAGAGGGCCTTCAAGTTCCTTGGATGGTGGTATTCCAGAGGAGGCATGGACAGGTAAAAAGGTAAACTACTCTTTTTAAAGACTTTTGGTTGTGAAGCCTTTGTCCACATTAACAAAGAAAATAGAACAAAGCTTAAGGAAAAATCAAAGAAACGTACCTTTATTGGATATGGTGTTAATGATTTTGGTTATCACTTTTATGATTATGAAAAACATAAAATCATTAGGAGCAAAGATGTCATATTCAATGAAAAGGTTTTGTATAAGGATTAGTTGCAGGAAAAGAAACATGAAAAATAAAATAGAGAATACACAGTTCTTAACGATATCATAGGAAAAGTGACAGTGCCTGAAAATCATAATGATCAACAGCCAAAATAACAACCACAACAACAACAAGCACTTCAAACACCTGAAAGTGGTGTTAGAAGATCTACCAGGATAACTAGACCCCCTGAACGATACTCTCCTTCATTATATTATGTATTGTTGACTGATTCTGGCGAACCAGAATGTTGTGAAGAAGCAGTGCAGGTAGAAACTAGGAAGAAGTGGGAGCAAGCCATGAAAGAAGAGATGGACTCCTTAGCACATAACTAGACTTGGGACTTAGAAAGGTTGCTTGCAGGTAAAACAACATTGCAGAATAAATGGGTTTACAAGTTGAAGGAAGAACATGGAGGTAGAAAAAGGTATAAAGCTAGACTTGTGGTGAAAGGGTTTGCACAGAAAAAGAGTATAGACTTTGATGAGATATTTTCTCCTGTTGCGAAAATGGCTTCAATAAGAACTATTCTAAGTCTAGTAGCAGCTGAAGATTTTCATCTTGAGCAATTAGATGTAAAGACAACCTTTCTCCATGGGGATTTCGAGGAAGAGATATATATGCAGCAACCACAAGGATATGAGGTGAAAGGGAAGGAGAAACTAGTGTGCAAGTTGAAGAAGAGCTTGTATGGCTTAAAACAGGCTCCAAGGCAGTGGTATCTAAAATTTGACAGGTTTATGTCTAAACAAGGTTATACTAGGTGTCACTCTGCATCATTGTGTTTATCTATCAAAAGACAAAATTGATGGCAGCTATATTATATTTTTATGTATGTAGATGACATGCTTTTTGCAGGTTATAACATGCAAGAAATAAATGTGCTCAAAGGAAATTGGCAAACTCATTTGCAATGAAGGATTTGGGTGTTTCAAAACAAATCCTGGTATGAGAATAACTAGAGACAAGAAGAATCACAAATTAACATTGTCTCAAAGTGAGTACATAGAAAGGTGTTGAAAAGGTTTAATATGCAGAATGAAAAACCAGTTAGTATACCTTTGGCTAGCCATTTCAAATTAAGTAAGGAGGTGCTCCCAAGACTTAGGAAGAAATGGCTCATATGTCTAAAGTTCCATATACATCAACAGTTGGAAGCTTAATGTATGCAATGGTCTGCACAAGGCCTGATATTGCACATGCAATGGGAGTTGTAAGCAGGTACATGAACAACCTAGGAAAAGAACATTGGATGGTGGTGAAGTGGATTCTCCAGTATTTGAGAGGTACCACAAATCAAGCATTATGCTTTGGTGGTTCAAACATTGCTCTACAGGGATATGTTGATGTAGATATGGCAGGTGATAGAGATAACAGGAGGAGCACAATAGGGTATGTGTTTACTGTAGGTGGAACCGCTGTCAGTTGGGTCTCAAAACTACAAAGTGTTGTTTCACTCTCAACAATAGAAGCGGAGTATGTTGCTGCTACAGAGGCTAGTAAAGAAATGATTTGGTTACAAAGGTTTCTAGATCAATTGGGTAAAGAGCAGGAGTTGGGCAGGTTATACAGTGACAGCCAGAGTGCCATACATCTTGCAAAGAACTTTACATTTCATTCCAAGACTAAACATATATAGCTCAAGTACCATTTCATACGGTCAGTGTTGAAAGATGGACAGTTGAAGCTGGAAAAGATACACACTAGCCAGAATCCTGCAGATATGTTAACAAAAGTTGTAACCAGGGAGAAACTAAGAATCTACTCAGTTTCAATTGGTCTTCAAGTATGATGAAGAAGATGAGAGACAACCAGGTCCAAATTGGAGTCATTTTCTAGCAAATGAAGCAGCGGTGGAGTTGCTATAATCAGTTTCCAAGTGGGAGATTGTTGGGTGTGGAGCTTGATTATCTTCTGTATTCAAAGGTTTCAACCGGATGTATACCCCAGGAAGATTGTATACCCCTCCACGCGGGGGGGACTTGTCCCTCCTGTAGGGGTTCGGGGGGGCCCATCCCCCCCGGTTGGGGGGTCTGGGGGCTAGCGGTCCCCTAGCGGGGATTAGGGGTAGTGCCCCCAAAGCTAAAAACCAATGTAAAACTTCCTTGTAAAATGTTATAATTTTGTAGTCCATCTGGTCCGTTCATTAGGCGAAGATCTAATGGTAGAAGTTATGTTTAATTTAGGGTTTTTTGCCCTAGAAGGAAACCCCTCACTATATATGAGGGAATTGTATTGCGTCTATGTATATCTGAAGATCTGTATTCTGAGTGAGGAAGAGAGAGGAGATTGAGAGCGAAGAGGGTGTTACAGTGGATCTGCTATAGGTTGTATCTCTTCAGTTTACTAGATAATATAAAAAGTAGGACTGGCTATTTCTCCATGGACGTAGCCCAAATTGGGTGAACAATGTATATCTGTGTCTCTCTTGTTTTATGTGTTCTCTGTGTTTATATTTATGCAATATTTTATGTGTTCCATTGCTCTGTAATATATAATTTTCTAACAATAATAGGATGTCTTTCTCTGAGCTCCTCCAGTGAGATAAGAAGCCTGAGTTTGTCTTCAATTTTTTGAGGACCATAGACATTTGTGATCAAATAGACTTCCTTATCACCCAAAGGTTGGATCACCATCAAAAGGTAGTTCCTAGATGCTTCAGCATCTAGGATTTCAAAATTTTGGGGGTTCCAAAGTGTGAGAATCCCTCCTGCTGTGTTTTCTGCTTTAAATTCTAGATATTCATACTTGATTAGCCATTTGCTATGTATCTCTCTTATTTTATCTATTGAGCATTTTGTTTCCTGGGTAAACACCATATCTGGTTTTTCCTCTTTTATTCTATTACTAAGATTTCTTTGTTTCCTTTTACTTCCTAGACCCCTAATATTCCAGGTCATGACCTTCATTAAGAAAGGTTTGTAAATGAGTAACTAGTAAGATATTTCATCTTACCTGAGTTGATCGTGAGTTTCCCACACTCTGTCAGCAGCTCATTCTGTCTTTTTCTTCATCTTTTCCTGCCTGGGTTCTTGGGCAAGTGTCCCGATGCTACCTCCATCATTTTCACCCCTCTGTTTTCCTGGCTATTGTGGTTTCTTTTGACTCTCAAACCCTTTGTTTGAGATCTCTAAAGGAAGAGCTATTGCACTCTGTCAAACTCCTCTTATGGTAAAGAATCAACCCCTTTGGTGGTTCCCTGCTCCAGGAACTTTTCTAGATCGAGATTCTCCCTTTCCAGAATTTCTTGCAGATCATGGTCCTCCGTTCCAACCTTGCTTGGGATCATCTCATGGTCCCTGTCAAGTTCCATGGTGCTTGGCATATCCTCCTTTAGTTTTTTGTTTTCAGGTATATCCTCCTTCCTACCATCTTTTTCCTTCTTTGCAGGATTATCCTCCAGTACCTGATTCGTCCCATTGTTCCCACCTTCTTCTTCTAAAATCTTGAAGTTGTTATGACTTTGTTGTTTATCCTTGTTGGTTTTCTTCTAGTTCTTTTTCCCTCCTTTCCCTTTGCCTCCCACCTTGGTAAAGCCTTCAGGATATTTGCTTGTGTTGGTTTTATTACTGTTCTCCAGTTTGCTTAATGGGCAGTCTCTAAAGAGGTGCCCATGTTCATGACATTTGCGACACCTGAATGGAACATGTTCATAGTCCACCGCCTGCACCCATTCCTCATCATATACTTCTAGAATGATTTCGTCTAGAAGAGCTCCAAATAGGTCTATTTCTACACATATTCAGGCAAAGGAGGTGTATTTTCCTCGTAGAGTAACATCTAATATTTTTAAAAAATGACCTAATTTATTGCCTATGGCTTTTAAGGATTCTAGCAGCCAATAATCTAAAGGTAGGGAGTAGAGTCTTATCCATACTAGTACTGAAGTGAATGTATCTCGTTCTAGGAAAAAATTCATCACCCATGGTCGCATGTAGAGGCCTACGGCTACTTAAAAATATGGTCCTCCTTTGAACACTTTGTCTTTGTCCTCTAAGTTTGTGAACACCACTGTGAAGAAACCCTTGGACCCAAGGTGAAGGTTTATTTCCCCCTTTGGTTTCTAGTGGTTTTTTATCCATGCATGCAAAGCCTTCTTCGTTGGCCATATTCCCATAAATTTGTATATTACCGCATATGCCACCATGTGATCCCTATGCACATGTAGCGCTGGATCACTTAAAACAACCTAAGGTGTAATGGTTGACCTAGGTTTACAAAGTGTTGTCATATTCTTGTCCTGAGTTCTCTGACTACCTCCTCCTATTCTCTTGTCTCTTCTAGCCTCCTCATTATTCTCTTCCTGTTCATGTGATCTGATGTTTTTTCAGTTTTTCTATGTTGATACTCTCAGTTTCTGCCTCCATTGGTTTCTTGAAGTGGTTTGAACCAACTTCCTTGCTTTTGTTCACAACTGCATGACTGTAGGAGGGAGTGGAACTCCCACCTCCTCGGTCCCCATGATCACCAACGCTGATATCCTGTTGCAAACCCTTGTTCAGCTCACTCCCTCACTCCCGCCGACTAGTTTCTTTACTAATCACTATTAATAGAGTAATTAGATTATCTTTGTTTTTTATTTACATTTCAGACATACCTTAATTAGGGGGAAATTAAGTGGCCAAATTCCACAAATCTTTTTCAATACATTTTTCTGTTTTTCATAAGTCACATAGCTTAATTCATAAAGGATTAAGTGGCCCATAATCCACATATCTTGTTACTAACCAAAGAATGTTTATTTCATTAGTTTTTGGGACTAGGATCAAGTGTTACTACATAAAGTAAGTAATCCTTGTTTCCCTTGTGCCTTTTAGATGAAACTCGGCTTGCATATGAAATCTTTCTTAAAGCACTTGAATTTTCGATCTCCCTTTAGGCACACATAGTGTAATAGGAAAAGAGTAAGTGTCCCATTATCCACAAATTATTTCTTTTTAATGCAATGAATAAACAAAAATTAGTGTAATTAGAGGGTATTATCAAGGATCATTGAATATCCACATCTTATCATGCTTTGTATGTTCACTTTTTCCACTTTCACACACATTACATGTCACAGACTAAGATTTTATAAGCTTTGTACAAAAGTGCATCCAGTTTCCATAAATTTTTGTACTTAGTTTATTTTGGGTTACATTATCACACCCAAAGTGAAGAAATACTCCTAAAAGAAACCATAACTTGAACCAACTAAATTTCCCCATAGGGGCCACAAAAAAATTATAGTTCAGGTTAGGACCATTAGGGGTAGGCATCCCATAAGCCGCCATGGTGATGTTGCATCTTTGAAACATAGAATTTGACTTTTAGGGTGCTTAAAATCCTTCATCATCCCATGGAAAAGACTACCCGAGTTAGCGACCTAATTCAGGGGGGGTTCGACTTTGGTCCAGTGCGTGTGGTACTATTTGGGGCTACCCAGCTCGTCTAGTGCTCGATACTGGTAACTGACTACTAAGAAGCTAAAGACTCAACTAATCACATGGGATGAAGGTATTTTAGTGGTCAAAATTACAACATCTTTTACCTATATGTGGAGGTGTGGAAGCACTAAAGCCTCATTTGTTACCTTGGTTGATTCTTCAGCTATTGCAAAGTATCACCTGTTCTCTTGGGACATTGACCTAGTACCCATCAGAGTATATCTCCCCAAGGCCTAGTTACTTTGAGAGTGGTAACTACAAATAGGTCTTCATAGGATCTTTTATCATACAAAAAAACAAATGAAAACCATTTTTTGTTTGATTGATCACATAACATAAGTTAAAGGGAAAGTAATCATTTTATTTTTTTCTTTGTTTTATGTATGTCATTTACTTTCTTTGATACTTATCTCCTTCCTCATCACACCAAATGACACACACTCTACTCGACATCATAGGGGACTCTATTATAAATTTATTAATGGAGTAATGAAATACGTAAAATATTGTGGAAACATAAATACAAATCTGCATAGAATAAGAGAGACACATATATACGTGGTTCACCCAATTTGGGCTATGTCCACGAAGAAAAAACCAATCCACACATTCTCCTCTCTCTTTCTCACTTAGAATAAAAATACACAATTGCAATACAAGTCCATCATATAAAATGAGCGGTTTCCTTCTAGGGAAAAAAACCCTGAATTAATATAACTTCTACCGTCATATCATCTGCCTAATGAATGACCCATATTGACTATAAAATTAAAATATTTTGCAAGGAAAACTTTCATGTATTTTTATCTTCGGGGGTGCTACCCCTGAACTCATGGCTCCCCTTGGACCCCCCAGGAAACAATAGTGGGGGATAAAACCCCCCCACACCCCCCCATCAGAGATTGGGATCCAAACATGACTAAAACAAGACCTATGAAACAACAAGATAATCAGGTTCCACATCCAACAATCTCCCACTTGGAGACTGATCATATCAAATCCATCATTGCTTCACTTGTTCGACAATGATTCCACTTTAGACCTGGATGTTTCTCATCTTCATCATCATTCTCGAAGTCCAATTGAAACTGAGAAACAACTCAATTTATCCCTGGTTACAAGCTTTGTCAACATATTTACAAGAGTCTAGCTAGTGTGTATCTTTTCCAGCTTCAACTGTCCATCATCCAAAACGGCCATATGAAATGATACTTGAGATGTATATGTTTAGTCTTAGAATGAAAGGATGAATTATTTGCAAGATTAATGGCACTGTGGATATCTCTTTATAACCTGCTCATGTCCTGCTTCTTGCCCAACTCATCCATAAACCTTTGTAATAAAATCATTTCTTTACTAGCCTCTATAGCAGTAACATACTTTGCTTCCATTGTTGGAAGTGCATCAATGTTTTTTTCACTTTTGAAACCTAGCTGATAGTTATTCCACCTATAGTAAACACATACCGTGTGATGCCCCTCTTGTTATCTCTTTCACCTTCCATATCTGCATCAACATATCCCTATAGAGCAATGTTTGAACCTCCAAAACGTAATGCTTGATTTCTAGTACCTCTCAAATACCTGAGAATCCACTTCATTGCCATCCAATGCTCTTTACCCAGATTATTCATATAGCTACTTACAACTGCCACATCATATGAAATGTCTGGTCTTTTACAGACTATTTCATATGTTAAGATTCCAACAGATGCTGTATATGGAAATTTACACATATAATCCATCTATTCCTAGGTCTTGGTACACATATCCTTCCTTAGTTTGAAATTCCTAGCCAAAGGTGTATCGACTAGTTTTGCATTATGCATATTAAATATTTCCACCACTTTTTCTATGTACTTAGGCCTCCAAAATGTCTTCAAAATGACATCCACTTTCACCTTTATCACCACCATTTCACTCACATGTCACAACTCCATAACCATATAACGTTTCATTAACCACCATTTTCATAAATATATGGGTTAGGATCCTGATTTACCAAAGTTATTTATTTTATGTGTTTAAAGTGAATTTATGATTTAAAACTAGGAAATTAACATGGTTTCATGTATCTATATATGTGGCTTGAGTTTCATGACATGTGTAGGTCATTTGGAAGCTTCCAAAGCACCCTTATGTGGCCTCCAATGCTCAAATTCGAATTCCCTCTCAAAGGAGATTTGGATAAAGGTCAAAGAAGGTATGTGTCCTATTTTGGATTGTAACTCTATGAGGTGTCTCATCATTTCTTATTTTGGATTAGAACTCTATGAGGACACTTAGGGATATGTGTCTCATTATGAGCTATTTGGTTGTAACTATATGAGATTTTAGTGGATCTTCATTAAATAGGGTAGCTTCTTATGTTTTTGTATAAATAGGAGAGCCTTCTCCTTTGAAAGGCATGTGCAAAGTTGGAGAAATGATCATGTTTTTAATAGAGAATTTGGAGCTTATATTTGGAGATTTGAAGATTTAGTTTTGCTTGCATATGGAGCTTCTTCACTTTCCATCCTCATACACCATTGGAATGACCATCTAATGATTGCGAGATTTAATTGCTTTTATAGATTAAAGTTCATTTGCTTTCTTAGTATTAGTTTTAGAATGACTGTGTAATCTTTTCTTTTCTAACAACATTTCAATAGGGAAGATTTATGTATTTTCTAATTGGATTAAGTTTGAGGCAAGGGCTCATAGTTATTTAGTTTCCCTTCATGTTCTGTTATTTACTTTCTTAGATTAAACCGTCAATTCATTGTATAATTGAATAAAGGATCAGGATAAGAAGGTGACTTAAAATTGGGTGATTGAATGTTCAACGTGTGCAATCATTGAGCTTTACTTTTTTGTTCTTTTATATTTGCTTTTAAGATCCTCATTTAATTGCATTGATTGATATTCCTAAAGATCATTCTAAGAAATTTATTTAATCATATTTCAAGATTGAATGGTTGAATATTTGATACATGCAATTACTAAGTTACTTTCTGCACACTTTACTTGCTTTTCAAGGACATTAGAAGTTAAAGTATAAATAGTTGCTTACACATCATCTCAAGAAGGTAATACTTCATAATTGAATGCTGGAGTAACTAAGCACACATTAGTTGTTTTTTATTTCACAGGTTAGTCGAATTTCATTTTCATTATTTGATTTCATAGATTAGATGAATTGGTTTTCATTATTTTGTAGTTAGATTGATCTAAACTAAAAGACAATTTCTAGCACATACAGTGCATGCATGCTTCACAAGTTTACAAAACCCCCGGGTTGACAAATTAAATGACAGGCAATCACTTTGCCCCAATAGTACTCACTCTGAGACAATGTTAATTTGCGATTTTTTTTGTCCTTAGTTATTCTCATACCAAGGATTTGTTTTGCAGCACCCAAATCCTTTATTGCAAATGGATTTTCTAATTTTCCTTTGAGCACGTTTATTTCTTGCATGTTAGACCCTGCAACAAGCATGTCATCTACATACAATAGCAATATAATATAGCTTTCTTCATTTTTGTTTTTAAAATAAACACAATGGTCAGAGTGACATCTAGAATAATTTTGTTCAAACATAAACCTATCAAATTTTATATACCATTGCCTTGGAGCTTGTTTTAAGCCATACAAGATCTTCTTCAATTTACACACTAACGTCTCGTTCCCTTTGACCTCATACCCTTGTGGATGTTGCATATATATTTCTTCCTCCAAATCCATATGGAGAAAGGTTGTCTTTACATCTAACTGCTCAAGATGAAAATATTCTTCCACCATTAAACTTAAAATAGTTCCGATTGAAGTCACTTTAACAATGGGAGAAAAAATTAATCAAAGTTTATACCTTTCTTTTGTGCAAACCCCTTCACCACAAGTCTAGCCTTATACCTCTGTTTAGCTCCATGTTCTTCCTTTAGCCTGTAAACCCATTTATCCTGAAATGTTTTTTTACATGTAGGCAACTTGACTAAGTCCCAAGTATGGTTATGCATCAAGGAGTCCATCTCTTCTTTCATGGATTGCTCCCACTTCTTCCCGGTCTCTACCCGCATTGCTTCTTCGTATATTTCTAGTTCATCAAAATCAATCAATAATACATAATATAATGAAGGAGAGTACTGCTTAGGGGGTTTACTTATCTTAGTAAATATTCTAACACCACTTTCATGTGTTTGAGGTGCCTTTTGTTGTTGTTGTTGTTGTAGCTACTGATCATTACGATTTTTAAAGCACTACATATTCGTTGTTTTATTTTTCATGTTTCTTTCCCTCCATTTGATCTTTATACAATACCTTTTCATTAAATATCACATCTCTACTCCTAATGATTTTGTAATTTTCATAATCATATAAGCGATAACAAAAATCATTTACAACATATCCAATAAAGGTACATTTATTTGATTTTTCCTAAAGGTTTTTTCTATTTTATTTATTGATGTAAACAAAGGCTTCACAACCGAAAGTATTTAAAAATGAGTAGTTTACCTTTTTACCAGTTCATGCATCCTTTGGAATATCAGGCCCTCTTCTTATTAGATAAACAACAATATCTACAACATCTGCCCAAAATTTTGATCTGAATTTAAACAAGAACGAAACAAATTACATATATAACCATAAATACAGAGATGTAGCAAGAATAACACTTCATTTCATTAATATCAAATACTGGAGTATGCTTACAAACATAATGGAAATAAGACCAGCTCGGGCGATGGTAGCTTATCTCTGAGAAGATATGTGGAAGCTACATGCCTTTGAACTATGTTACAATGAGGCTCAAAGGTCTATTTATTATTGAAAACCCTAAACATCCAAAAACCTAACCCTAGGAGATGAAGCGCCAAACAATGGGCCCCGTTTGGATAAATTGGCACATCAACTTCCCAAGGTCTTAACTTTGACATACAATCTTCATTTTATGCATACAATACCTCGTTAAAAAGATCTATCCGAGTACTACAAATTTAGAGTGGCCAACATGGGTCCCTTGTTTTCCGAAAAAACATCATTTAGGGCCTCAAAACGGCTCCAGAAGTTCAGGACCTGAAAAACTGCCAAAAATAGTAAATTGTGCTACAAATAAGGAAACTGGAATACTGAAAGAAACAATGGTGGGGGTCCAAGTGGAATAGGCGGGTGGCCACCAATATCCACTTGGATCAAATTTTAAGGGAAATCCTGCATGAAATCTCATGCACCTTGCTCACTCCATGATTGTCCTTTTAATCGTTTATGACACACCATTTTCCTGTGTTGTGTCCGGGATTGTCTTCTCTCTGCAAATTCCATGCTCTGAATAGTAGTTCTCAAACTCTTTGTTATAGTATTCACCTTCGTTGTCTGATCTCAGAAGCTTCAACTTCTTTCTTGTCTCATTTTCAACCAAAGCTTTCTATTTCTTGAAAGTATCAAATACATCAGATTTATTTCGAATACAATAAATATTGGTTTTCCTAGTTGCATCGTTAATAAAACTAACATAATAGTGAGAGCCACCGAGAGATGATACCTGAGCAGGTCCCCATACATTTGTATGCACAAGCTCTATTTTTTCACTTTTCTTTTCCTTCCCAACTTTGATAAATATGACTCTCTTCTGTTTTCTATATAAAAAAATTTCATAGAAATCCAAATCAACATGCTTCAAATCTGGAAACACATTTCATGAGTAAAGAATCTGCATCCCATTCTCACTCATGTGCCAAAGCCTATGATGCCAAAGTGTTGTATCTAATCCTATGGAAGTTAAAGAATTAACAAAATTAGAAATACTATTGCATAAATACAATTACCAACATTTTCTCCATTTGTTATTACTAGGGCTCCTTTAGTGACCTTCCAGGTTTTTTTCTGTAAAAGTAGTTACACAACCTTCACCTCCCAACTTCCCTTTTGACATGAGATTTTTCTTCAAAGATGGAACATGCCTTACCTCCTTAAATATACATTAGTTTCCATTATGTTGCTTTATAAAAACATTACCCATTCCGATGATTTTACAAGGTTTATCATCACCCAAACGAAACTGTCCAAAATCTTCTTAATCATAGTCATGAAAATGTTTCCTAGTAGGTGTGGCATGGAATGAGGCCCTTGAACCTACCACCTAGGCATCAATAATATTATCTAATGAAAGAATCAAAGCATCTTGTAACACATCGCCTGTCGCATTCGCTTCATGGATGTTCTCTTGTTGTCCATCTCCTTCTTTTCCCTTCTGAGATTTGCAGTATTTCTTCAGGTGTACTTTCTTCCCATATTTACAG
Organism: Pinus taeda; assembly: GCA_000404065.3. NCBI lineage: Eukaryota > Viridiplantae > Streptophyta > Pinopsida > Pinales > Pinaceae > Pinus > Pinus taeda. The sequence continues at coordinate 157,670 of APFE030866476.1, forward strand.
CACACTATCCCTAATTTGGATTTTGATTTTCCTTTTCTTGAATTACTATGATTTCCTGGGTGTCTCACTGAAGCTTTTCCATCACATTTCCTTGATAAGGATGGCACCAACAACATCATCAAACTTTAAAGTAATAGACTGAGAGGCAGAGTTACTAATGGACATAAGTAACCATTCCAAATTTATGGTAATGAGCATTAAAAAAATAGATCCCTAACTTCATCATAAAAATTTACCCCTATAGAACTTAACTGATTGGTAACTGTAGTAAACTCATTTAAATTATCAACAACAAATCCACCTTCTGACATCTTCATATTGAACAAATGTTTCATAAGAAATACCTTATTCAACTTTGAGGATTTTCATATAGTTTCACCAAGGCCCAAATTAGACCTTCCATTTTTGTTTCCTTAAAAATTTTGAAGGCTACTAATGCCGCCAAGTGAAACCATATTGTTCCTAATGCTTTTCTGTCAATAATATTCCATTCTTTGTCCAACATAATCGTTTGCTTCTTTATCTTTACACTCAATGATAGGCACAAATATTTTTTGATACAGATAATATTCCATTTACATCTTCCACAACTAGTAGTTTTAGCTATTAAATATCTCGACCCTAAACCTGCCATGTTCAGCGATTACTCCCACTTGAACCAGGAATCCTTCTCTCATGCAAGTTTATTAGTAAAATAAAGCTTCAACTCTGATACCAGTTGTTAGAAATTAATTAAAGGAGCAATGAAATACACAAAATATTGTGAAGACATAAATACATAAATGCATAGAACAAGAGAGACACATATATAAGTGGTTCACCCAATTTGGGCTATGTCCACAGAGAAACAACAATCCTTCCTTTTATATTATCTAGCAAAATGAAGTGATACAACCTAAAACAAATCCACTGTAATTTCCTCTTCACTCTCACACAATGTCCTCTCTCTTTCTCGCGCAAAATAATAATACACAATCACAATACAATTCCCTCATATAAATTGAGGGGTTGCCTTCTAGGGAAAAAAACCTTAAATAAACATAACTTCTTGTTGGGAAAAATACTGAGAGGGAGGGGGGGTGAATTAGTATTTTAAACTTCACAATAATAATTTTCTTTTCCAAACCACATATGCAATTTTACAAAAACCAAACAACGTATGTTTGTGACTATAATGAATGAAACCAGCGTATAGATAATAAACTTGTAAAACAACTAATTCATTATCTGTTGAACTTAAATCAGAGTGTGATGCATTTACTAAGTAGTAAACAGATGCACTGAGAACAAAATAAATCAACACACATAAGTAGTACACATGAACACCAAGATTTTTCAGGTGGAAACCCAATGTGGGAAAAAACCAGTGTTGTTGTCATCTCAGTCTTCAATCTTCTTATTATTAAAATTATTTACAAGCTTTGTACTAGTGAAAACTCTTTCTAGTACGCAGGCATCCACCTACTGAAGGCTACAACCTTTAGTCATTTTCCATATGCTACTGGAAGGGAGCTCCAACCCCCTAGCTCTTGTACTGGATGATATGATTACCAGTACGTAGGTGCCGACCTACAGAATGCTACCACTTTTGCTCATTCTCCAGGGACCATGTTTCATAAATTTTCAATATGGATACTCCTGATACACATCAACACAATATTTAGGCCACATTTCATCAAATTTTTAGGCTAGACCCATCAATAACATTGAGGTTCAAAATCAATCACCACTACAATACAACCATCAAACACAAGTACATCAACCAATCACTGAAACCCATCAACTCTGAAGCAAAACACAATAAATCAATCTGAATAGTAAGATCACTATCAACAGAACACAAATCTGAACCTAGAACATTGCATCAACAACCAAATCCATATGCATCCTCAAAAATCATATGTCAGAATGTATACGCTACTTCAATGATGACAACCTGCGTGTATACGCTACTTTCTGTAACTCAACCTACATATACCTCTAAAGATACTGAATCATAAAACTTCTTAACCAAAAACTGTACTAACCAAAGACATTCTGAAGATCTACTGTCATATTACAGATTTCTAAACAGATAGCAGCAAAATATCACCCTTCTTACTCAATCAATCAATCAGCCAGACTCAATCTCCTTATACAATTCGTTTAACTTCAGATCTAGTGAAGACATCATTGACAAACAACAATAAAATAACAACACTGATCAGATAGATCAATCAATTCTAAACAACAAGCCCTTCCTCTGCATACATTACTTGGAAGTGCCGAATCCACGTGTGTACGTGCCTTCACCGAGGCTAACCGGCGTATATATATGCAAATAATGACTTATAACTTCACAACTTTTCAAGACTTCAAATATACCCAGATCATAGCATTTAAAGGATAAAACATGCGTTAGCACTCAGATCTAGCCTATCCATTATCAAATAATACAATGATAATTCATTTTAGGTTTTTTGATCCTGATCCAACATTGTATCCAAGGGTGCACAAGATGTTTCAGATCTATATCATAACCATAGCCCTTACAACACAAAATATACTTCAGATAGAAGTATTCATGAAAAACCCTTTTTCTTCCAGGCATCCCTTTAATCTTATCCTCCTTATATACTTAGAGCCTTTGCCAATACCATGAACGAAAATAACGATTAGAACCTATGGTATTTTTAGATGGGATCAAGTAACTATTATTTCGCTCAATATTGTGGGCTAATACTGCGGTATGGACCCTTGGTATTCTTTAACCTTAATTTTCCATCCCATACGTGCTTTTCCTTCTGTGAAACTACGTGCATACATATTCGTGCCTTTTATTCTATGTACATGCGTGTATAGGCAGCTTGGACTAGGTTAAACATCGTATACAACTTAAAACATTCTCTTTCCTCAATTTCTTGATTATGTTCTGTAATCTTTTTTCCCATCATCCTGTTCTTCTATGCCATTACTTTGTTACCTCTCATTTGACATGTTACAATGTGAGTTTCCATCGTACATCACTTTATCATTTCTAAACTAACCTGTGGATAAATCTAGTTCTCATAAATGTGAGTTGCCATCAAGGACAACACATGTACCATAATGCTGACAATTCTACTATTAGATCATTTGCCTAATGAATGACCCAGATTAGCTATGGAATTACAATATTTTACAAGGTAATTTTTCATGTATTTTTAGCTTTGGGTGTGCTACCCTCGAACCCCCGACCGCCCCCTCGACCCCCCAAGTAGTAATAGTGGGGGTGGGGGAATGCCCCCCACGCCTCCCCATCAAGGATTGGGATCAAAATGTAGATGAAAAAAGACCTCTGAATCAAGAAGATAATCAATATCCACAACCGTAGACCCCACAAATCCCCATTTCTCTAGATGTTACCAAAACCTCCCCCCATTACCGAGAGGTGTGCTTGGTCTCTTGTTGTTTAGGTGTATAAGACACCACATAGCCACTGTTATAAGACATTCCTTTGTTAGTGAAGCTTTGATTGGGACCCCACCTCATCAAAAAACCCTTTCACTACCCCTCAAGGGACTTCACATGATACCCCTCAGGGGACCCTCATGCTACCCCTCAGGGGAGCCCACACAACACTCCTCCTGGGAGTCCACGCAGAACTCTCCCCCCCACTAAGGAGTGGTAAATACTTGGAAATAACCCTCTCAACAACAATATCAAACTCCTCATGGATGAAGTTCCCAGAATTCCTCAAGTCATGACATTTACATGGCGTGGGAAGATATTATCCTACATATGTCGAACTGGGATTATGAAACTCCACCAAAAACCAACCCTTCCACCTCGACCACTACAACACATACAACACCTTTTACAATCCCTCGACACCCTACGGAACCCATCCCAAAAATTATCACAAGGCCTTTACAGTGAACGAGACATAACTCAAAAGTTTCTCACAGCTAAAACATAGTCGATGACTTAACTTGATCTCCATCAACTATGTCAGCAATGGAATTCTTGCAAGCACGCCCAACCCAACGGAAAGCCTTATTTTTCACATTATGAGCAATCAACCCTGCTGATTCTCATTTAATGGATTTTGATTTGAAAAATGTTGTCCTGTGTCTTCCATCGATAGTCAGCTTCTAAATTTCGATTAAGATCTAGAATATCACCATTCACCACTACATAATTAATGAAGGAGCATCTACATGTATCATGTCCAACAAAATTTGGAGAAAGCTTATATGTCTTTAACTCAAACCATTTGAAAGTACTCTTAGAGCATACAATGGATGCCCTCTGGCTCTCGTAGGCCAATTCCTAGACACATAACTAGATTACAATATCCTTCTTGGCTGTAGTTACATGCATGTAATGACTGCAGTGACATCTTGGGTATTCATAATAATGATGTTCCCACATGATGGGAAATTTTTTATGGTTAACCAACTCACATAATATGAGAAAAAGGTACCCACCACCCTTGATGGTGTGCTACCTTTCATAAGATCTTCCCCTGAGTTGATCACGACCTACATTGAATTTGGACTTGGATAATTTAAACCATCAATGGTCCTCGTGATCCGGATTTAAACAGGAACGCAAAAAATTATAGAGATAACCATAAAAACAGAGATGCAGTGGAAATAATACTTTCATTTCATTAATGCAATGCACTGAAATATGCTTACAAACAGAAATGGAAATAAACCAGCTAGGGCGATGGTAGCTTATCTCTGAGAAGAGATGTGGCGGCTACATGCCTCTGAACTGTGTTAAAATGAGGCTCAAAGGCCTATTTATTGTTGAGAAACAAAGGAAAACCCTAAACATCCAAAAACCTAACCCTAGAAGATGAAACGCCAAACTGTGGGCCCTGTTTGGGTAAATTGGTACATCAACTTCACGGGGTTGTAACTTTGGCATACAATCTCCGTTTCACACGCACAATATCTCGTTAGAAAGGTCTATCTGAGAACTACAACTTTGGGAAGAGAAAAATCGGTCCATGGACCCATGTTGATCCAAGTTTTTCCAAAAAATTTGTTTAGGGTCTCAAAATGGCTCCGGAAGTTTAGGACCTGAAAAACTGCTAAAAATAGTAAACTGTGCTACAATTAAGGAAACTGAAAATCTGAAAGAAACAATGGTGGGGGTCCAAGTGGACTTGGTGGGTGGCCACCAATATCCACTTGGATCATTACTCCCCCCTTAGGAAGCAATGGTCCGCATTGCATTGAGTTCCTCCATGAGATGAGGAAACTTCTGCTGAACTTGGTCCCTGGTGAGCCACTTGCCCTGGTGAAGGAGTTGGCCTCCTTTGAAAACTCGATACAGTTGGATATTTTGTTGGCGAGTGTGCTTGATCTGTGTGTCCATGATCCGATCAGTTACAGCTTGTTCCATGCGATCTAGATTTAACTCTGTGGGTATGAGCTGTTCTGCAATGTCGGATGTGTCTAGTAATGGTGGAAAGTATGGCCGAAGGCGGTCCACATTGAACATTGGGTGCATGCCAAGGAATGGAGGAATATTGAGCTCAAATGCATCGTCTCCCATAGCCTTGGTAATTGTGTAAGGACCATATCGAAGTGGTCTGAGTTTCTGATAGGATCCGGTAAGGTGTTCCTTTTGCAAATGCAAGCAGACTTTGTTGCCCACCTGAAACTTGTGTGGCACCTGATGTTGATCATGTCGCTACTTGTACTTGGCATCTGATTTCTCTAGAATGTCATTGACCTGCTGGCGAATATGTTGGATGTGCTCAATGAAGCTGTTTGCCTTATTTGTTTCGAACTGTACATGAGCTGAATCTGCATGAGTAGCTACAAATGGTATGGCCACATCAATGGGACATAGTGGTTGGAATCCCAAGACCACCTAAAAATGGCTATGGCCAGTCGAGCTGACGAGAGCTCAGTTGTAGCTGTGCTGCACATAGGGGAGGCTCTCGTCCCATGTGCATGGATGCTTTGGGTTTTACATGCGCAGAATGTGTACGATCATCCTGTTGACAACCTCTATCTAGTGATCGATTTGAGGATGGAAGGTTGTGGACTTAGTGAGTTTGGTGTCCAACATCGACTAGAGACTAGACTAAAATGTACTGAGGAACCTACTGTCCTGATTTGAGATGATAGACTGTGGGATCCCAAAGTGTACCCACACTTGTTTAAAGAAAAGTTTAGCAGTGGCTTCTGCTGTGATATACTTCTTACAGGTCACCATAATGGCCATCTTCAAGAACCTGTCGATGACCACAAAAACACAGTCGTTTCCATGCTTAGTGGAAGGAAGGGCTGACATGTAATCCATGGAGATGGATTCCCAAGGTCGACTAGGGGTAGGTAGTGGGGTATAGAGCCCTTGCTTCTTGATGGTTGATTTGGAAATGGTGCAAGAAGTGCATGATTTGATGTACTTCCCGACGTCCTGTCAAAGATTCGGCCAATAGAAATACTTCTAAAGTACTGCCACCATTTTCTCGACCTCGAAATGCCTAGCAGCTCAACTGTAGTGTTCTTCGCAAATCATCTTTGCATGCTCGCTTGAAGGAACACAAAGGTGACCCAGGTGCCATAACAGGGCATCCTGGAGGTGAAAATCTGGAACATGCTAACCCTCCAAGAGTGTTTGGTATGTGTGGCCGAATTTTGGGTTGGTTTTGTAGAGAAGTGGCTAATCAGAAGTCTCATGCCCACAAGAGTTGAGCACAGTGGTTAACGCCATGATCGATGGTCGACTAAGGCAATATGCAACATTATTGGTGCTGCCCTTCTTATACTTGATATTCAAATGGAACTGTTGCAGGTATGTGGACCATTTATGATGACGATCAATCTTTGATTTCCCTTGGGTTTGTATGAAATGCAGGGGCCGGTGGTCTGTGTGGATGACTGTTTCCTTCCCCAAAATGTATTGCTTCCATTGTTGGTAGGCCTGCACAATGGATTACATCTCTTTGTCATAAGTGGGATACTTCCGGACTGTGTCTAAAAGTGTCTCACTGTGATATGCCACTGGATGCCTGTGTTGAGTAAGGACTGCCCCAATAGCATAGTTAGAGGCATCTATCTCAACCTTAATGGTTGTTGCAAGTTAGGTAATGCGAGCACTGGTGCTAAGCAGAGGCGATCTTTCAACTCTGTGACTGTCTTCTGTTGAGATTCAGACCAATTTTTTTTTTCTTTCGCTCCTCCCTTGGTGACTTGACTCAAGGGCTAAGTGATATGAGAAAATCCCAACACGAACCTGCAGTAGAAGTTGGCAAGACCTAGAAAGCTATGGAGCCCTATTAGAGTGGTTGGAGATGGCCAATCCCGAATGACTTGGATCTTGGCTAGATCCACATGCACCCCCTATTCATCAATAATGTATCGTAGATACTAAACCTGGGTCATGCCAAAAGTGCATTTCTCTAAATTGGCACATAACTTGTGTTGCTGCAGTGTTTGGAGAACTTGTTGGATGTGGTGGAGGTGTTCTTCCCAACTCTGGTTGAAGATGAGGATGTCATCCAAGTATATCACTACAAATGAGTTGGTGAATGGCTGCAATATGTCATCCATTAGCCTCATCAAGGTTGCAGGAGCATTCATAAATCCGAAAGGCATAACCAACCATTTGAAAAGTCCCTCCTTGGCTTTGAAGGTAGTCTTCCACACATTGAAGGGTTTGATTGGTACTGGGTGATATCCTGACTTCAAATCGATCTTGCTGAAATATTTTTCCCCCTTTAGTTGGTCTAGGAGGTCATCAATCCGTGGATCGGGTACCTATTACGGATAGTGATCTTGTTCAGTGCTCGATAGTCAATATAGAGTCTCCAAGTCCCATCCTTCTTCTGTACCAACACGATCAGGCTCCCACAGGGTGATGAAATTGGACGGATGTGACCTTTCTGTAACAGCTCCTGAATTTTCCTCTTGATTTCATCATTCTCTAGAATGGAGCACTGGTAGATTGGTCCATTGGGCAGCGACACACCTGGGGTTAGATCGATCGAGTGATTGACCTGACAATGCAGAGGAACCCCTATGGGGGAGGTGAATACGTCCTCGTACTCTTCCAAGACCTTGTCCATCTGTAGTTATTGTGCAGAGGGGCCCTGTCTAGAGGTCATGGCCATCGTTTTCTTCTTTTCTTGAGGGCATATCATTAGGAAAACAAATTTCCCAGTTTTGAAAATGAGCTTACTGCATTGTTTTGTAGTAACCAAAGAGATGGCGGTAGGCAGTTTTACCTCCGGTATCCTGTACAACTTATTTCCCAAAGTAACAATAACATCACGAGGCCTTGATTCATACATGGCATGTTTCTTCCATAAGTATGGTTGTCCTAATAATACATCACAAACTTCAAGGGGAGCAATGTCACACAATACCTCATTCGTGAAGGGCTTGATGTTGTATGGAAGACGACATTGCTGACTCACACGAAGATCCCGTCCTTGGTGAAGCCACCCGACGGTGTATTGTTGTGGATGTGTTGTGGTCGGTAAGCCCAACCGCTTAATGATCTCTGCCAAAATGAGGTTCTTTTGGCTCCCGCTGTCGACAATGAACTGTAGCAGGGAGGCCTTTACCCACATTTGGGAGTTGAAGAGACGCTTCTCCTCCTCTAGATCTTCAGGTTCTTCCTTCTAGATCTTTGTGGTGGAAACGGTGGCATTGGGATCCACATCGATAATCTGCTTCCCTTTGTCACTCCCCTTGTCAGGTTCTGACTCAGATTCGGAACATGCATCTGATTCTAAAACCTTTAGCTCGGCCATTAATGACTGCTTGGCCCGACACTCACTTGTGTTGTGAGTGGAGCTCTTATGGAACTCACACCACTTTCTCGTGTCCTTTTTTGGCTTCACGGTTTTGTTCTTTGCTTGAAGATTTGGCGAGTTGTCTTGGCCCACCCTGCCTTGGCTTTGTCCTTTGTTTTCCAGTTTGGGGGCACCTTTCCCTTGCTTCGGATTCGCAGATGCAAAGTCTCACTTCTTATGTTTAAAATTTTGCTCGACCTTGACGACATATCGGTATGTCATGCCGAGCGAGGAGATGTTCAGGAATTATATTTCTTCCTGGATGTACTTGTGCAGGAAACCACAGTATTTGTGTACCAAATGCTGCTCCGAAGCCTTGATACCCAACTTTGTGCGAAGGGTATGGAAAATATTGGTAAACTCTAGCACATCTTGGTCCCTTCCCTACCGCAGTGTGGTCCACTTTTTGTATTGATACTCATAGGTTCTGACAAGGTAGTACTGCTCCTTGATGGCATCCCGAAATGAATTCCAAGTGGTTGTGGCTGAAAATGGTGAGACTGTACTTTCATCCTTCTGCTCGCAGTAGGTTTCCCACCAGTCCTTGACGTGGGGGGCTGCTTTGAGAAGAGCGAAAATAATCTTTTCTTGACTGGAAAAATCATGAACAGAAAAATAACCCTCTAGCATATTTAACCATTTATCAACAACATCTGCATCTATCTGACCCTCGAATATGGGGATTTCAAAATTAACTTCTACCTTAAACAGTGTGGAATTTCCAGAGTAGCTGTTGGAAGCCGATGCGTTGCCCCTAGGTAGCCGCTGAAGGATCTGGGCAAAGCTGTCCATCATCAGGTTCCTTTGTCACTCGAGGGCTTCTTCAAGAAATATTTTGATAGATCTCCTACCCCCTCGTCTTTCTTTTCATCTTCCATGGGAGGCCGTCGGATTTGCAAGGCTGGTCTTGCAAAGGTTTGACCAGTTCAAGCCCTAACTCCTTATATCCTGACCTCATTGGGGACATGCAAGGAAAAACAGAGAAAAAGCAGATCACTCTGATACCACTAATCCACCAATATCCACCTGGATCACCTCTCTACATACCCTAGATACCCTCCTTTGCTGGAGGCCATTGCTGCAGCCACAAGAGATCTGGTGTGCATGATAATTTCATCAAACACCCCCCAGAGTCAGGAACTAGTTCTAGACACTACTACTACTACAACTACTGATTCTACATTCCTACCATATGCTATCACCCAAACACCCTTCTTATACCCTCCACCTGGTTTTGTCTCACACCAAGTCATGGAAACACTCACACTGCCAAATATGGATCTCGTGATACCGATAAGGTATTTGGCCCGTTAGGCCATGTTGACAAACTTAGGTGTCACCTCAATAGGCATCATTCATGTAGCCCCTCCTTAGGAAACCACCCCACAACGAGCAAGTCTTGCATCAACACAAGTTGGTGTCGGAAAGAGGGATAAGTAAAAAGGTAAGAAGGGGGAAGGCTTAAACTCTTCCTCTTCTAGGGTACCTCCACCCTGTGCTTTCTATGAAGTAGTTTGTCACCCTACCAATATGTGCCTTGAGTTAGAGGAGTTAAAAGTTCTTTTTCATGCACCGAAAAAGTAAGTAACTCCACCTCCACCTAGTGGAGAGAAGGCCACACCAGCACACAATAAGGCATTGTGCATTAACCCTGCATGCACGATATGCATAGAGTATGGGCATTACACTCATCATTTCCCTGAAATACCTCGATATTGAGATGCATTGAGTGTACTCACTTAAGCCAATACCATGAATCCATCACTTCCTACCACACCAATGGTGGATGATGGATCCAAAACCATATTTTGTGTTTTTTAGGAAGAAGCTTCATTCTTATATCCCTCTCACATCCATAGCCACACAACCCCCACCATAAGGGACACCTCAATCTACCTCCATATGGGACTTATGTGATGAACCTAACCATTTGGTTAACCAGTGTCCCGAGTTGCAGACATTTAAGAAATGGTACCCTGCCCCTTAAGTTGTCCCTAACAACTAACCCAGGTGAAAATGCCATAGTTTCCACCTTTGTACACACAACCATCATAATTGGTTTTTCCCAACCTTCCTTGATACTATGAAATATTGGCTTTTATGCACCAATTCACTATTGAAAACCTGACATCTATCCAAACAGATCCCCAATCTTAGGATAGCGCCACATTAGTGAGGGATGATGGATCCAAAACCATATTTTGTGTGTTCAAGGAAAATTACCAAATGTGGTTCATACAAGCACCCAACACCATATTACCTCCTGCACTAGGTCAAAATCTAGAAGGAGGACAAAACAACCCCAGGAAGTATTGTCAAAACCTCCCCACACATGCACCCTATGCGACAAACCCAACCATTGGGTAAATCAATGCCGATAATTGAGAAAAATCAGAGACGTATTTCACTTGTTGGTTCATATTCCTCGACTTACTCACTCAAATAAATATAGGTGCTCATGAAATCATTGTCACATCTTCTGAAAAACACACCATACGTGGAATTGTCAATACCTTCCATGTTTCTGAGAAGCAAGAGAAGCATTAGACAAAAATACATGGGGCGCACATACCATGTCGGTACTAAGATTTGGAGGTGGTCAACACCTAGGAATTTCCCACCTCATGACACCAACCATGTTTCGTTGTCTCACGCTATGGGAAATGTAAACATCCACACCATATATCATGTTAGCGCTAGTCTTACGTGCAATGTTTATACCAGCGAATCTCATAGTTTAGAGACATGTTCTATGTTATGAATATCTAGAGAACTTATAATTTGGCATTCGCAAGTTCACCATACCCTATAAACCAACCTCATATATGAGAAGATGCATTGGCTCCTAGGACACCAACATTATCATGGGAACCTACTCCCAATCATCATCAATCCGCCACTATGGAGATTCTACCACCACCTAATGTTGATGACATGCAACATCATATATGATTCATTTCCTCTTCTGTAGCAACCCTAATTCATGTTGTCTAGTCATCATTTTTTGGTGTCAATACTAGTAAACCCACCACCATGGTGGTACCATCATGGATGGTGCAAACCCATCCCATTTGCACATTGTCAACTTCGTTGGGTTCTACAACATCAACCATCGAATCATATTCTTACTTCTCTACTAGCACTTGCACAACCCAGTTTAACATTAGATAATATTTTTCATTTAGACGAAGATATTATTGAGGCCATGAAGAGAACTGAATGTCTATGGGGTGCCATGCATCATCTGTCATTATTTCTACCTAAAAAAGCATTTGTGCCTACTGATGCACCAAGCCATGATATTTGCAAAATAGAATCAAAGGATTTCATGCCACCAAGACAGGTAGATTAGTTTAAACATTCCATCCCGGCACTAGATGCATTCGAGGAGGGGAACATGTCAAATATCTTACTTACCATCAAGGTCGATATTTCAAACAAACCTCACATAGTCGAATATATCTCGCTAGGGGCAACATGCTCCTCATAAAAGGTGGCCTCATACACAACCTTGTTCCAAGAATATAGGGATATTTTTGCATGGGCTTACTCTGAAATTCGAGGCATCAGTCCCACCATCGTGGAACGCCACATTGACACCTGGATTGGTGCCCACCTTGTTAGGAAAATGAAATGTCAGCTCCATCCCTCTAAAACAGAAGCGATCAAGAAGGAAATTGACAAGCTCCACAAAGATGGTTTCACTTATCCTATCGCTTACACTTTTTGGGTTCCAATCCTATACCCATCCTGAAAAAACAAGGCGCAATTCATGTCTATACTTATTTTTGTGATCTGAAAAAGGTATGCCCCAAGGAAAATTACCCTACATAATTCATCGATCAAGTTATCGATGCTTGTGTTGGTCACGAAGCACTATCATTTATGGATGGATTCTCTAGGTATAATTAGATTCATATTATCCATACATATTTGTATAAAAAAACCTTTACGACCCGATGGAGCACATTCAAATACTGAGTCATGCCCTTTGGTATTAAAAATGTTGGTGTCACCTTCCAACGAGCCATGAATTATATCTTCCACGATATGGATAATCTCATACTTGCCCATTTGGATGACCTTATAGTACAATCCAAAAAGTTCTTAGACCATTTGGAATATCTTCACCTAGTATTTTAGAGATGTCGACAACACAACCTATGCTTGAACCCTCTCAAGTGTGTCTTCTACATCAACGTAGGAAGAAAATTGGGATTCATTGTTTCCCAGAAAGGTATTAGAGTTAACCATCTGAAGGTTTAGGCCATCCAGGAAACACCACCTCCAAAAACTTTAAGGAATTTACAAAGCTTGCAAGGTAAGGAAAACTTCTTACGCAACTTTGTCCCCGACTATGCCACTTGTGCACATGGCTTATTATGCCTTCTATGTTAGGATATACCCTTCCACTAGGATGAATAGGAACAAAAGGCATTTGAATCCCTAAAAGATGCATTATCTCAAGCACCATTGATTAACCCTCATGACCATGATAAGGACTATACCCTTTACCTATCAACATCTAACGTAGCGATAGTAGGGGTATTATTCCAAGAAGGACCTAATAATAGAGGATATGTGATTTATTACATCAGCAAGAACCAATCTGGGTCTGCCTTGAAGTATGAGAGAACTAAAAATACAACCTTAGCCCTAGTACACTCTGTACAAAAGCTTTGACATTACATCATCTTAAAGACCACCACTGAAATAGAAAATATCAATCCCATGAGATATTTACTCACTTGTTGTATGATAAACCACAAATATGCTCTATGGGTAGTTATCCTGTAGGAATTCGATACACATTTTTTCTCCCCCAAGAGAAAGAAGGCACTTATCCTTGCTGAGTTCATCATAGATATCCCTACCGAGACCCAAGGGTCCCCTATTAATGACGCTTTCCATGATAAACATTTGTTCTTTGTATCAAAGAATGACCCTTGTTACGGTGACATACTCCTCTTTCTACGAACTCAAAACTTCAAACCGTAGCTCACTCATGATGATCAGAGGTGCATTCGCCACCAAGCCCCCCATTACCTCCTTATGGTGGATGTCCTTTATCGTCATGGCATCGACACCATTCTTTGTCGATGCTTGATTCTTGAACAAGTTGAGGAGGTCTTAAATGATTATCACAACAGAGCTTGCATAAACCACTTCTCGGGTATGGCTACTGCTAAGAAAGACTCCGTGCTGGTTATTTTTGGCCCACCCTATTTTGTGATTATATTTAAGTAGTCAAGAGATGTGAGCGGTGCCAAAGATACGTTCATAAGGCATGAGATCCACCAACTCCCCTACACCTTGTCATCTTCATTGGACCCTTCTGTAAATGGGGCATAGACTTCATGACCTGCAAACCTTCATCTTCAGACATCCATAAGTACATTGTGGCCATTTTCAACTACTTCACCAAAAGGCAGAGGCCATGCCCACATATAATAACACTATCGACACTGCTGCACGGTTTTTCTATAACCACGTCATAACACAGTTCGGTGTTCCCAAGGAGTTGGTATCAGATCATGTCAAACATTTCGAGAATGAGATATTTTAGGAGCTATCCAAACACCTTGGTTTCTCTCATGAGTTTTCTTCCCCATACCACCTTCAGTCCAACAGTCAAGTAGAATCTATCAACAAAGTTCTCAAAACAATTTTGCAGCGTATGGTGAACAACCATAAAACCGATTGGCACCACATGATGTTTTCATCCTTATGGGAATACCACATCACCATCAAAGCATCTACTGGATTCACACCCTTCCAATTAGTCTATGGGGTCGAAGCTATTCTCCACATCGAGTGCAAGATCCCTACCTTACACTCGACCATCGAACTTCTCTCTAACACCACATCTTTAGAGAAAAGGTTGGTGCAGTTGGAACACGTCGATGAAATTCGACAAGAGTCTCTTCAGCATAATGAAGCACTCAAAAAGTGGACTAAAGCCTCTTTCAATCACAACATCACTCTTTGATCATTCATCGAGGGGGATTTAGTACTTTGTTATGCATTTTCCAAAGAAGCTTTATGACTAAGGATGTTCGAGACATTATGGAAGGGCCCATACATTATTAAACGTTGTCTCCTCAATGGGGGCATATATCAAAAACCTTGTTAATGGGCTCTACCTCAAAAAATTATATCCATAACACTAAAAATTGCCCTAGGATGTAAATGTTTGCACCATGATTTATTTTTTATGGTGACCACCCCATCATGTATGAACACTAAAATCACTCTCATCATGTGTCGTAGATGGATCATCTGCCAGCCTATCATGTCAGGTTCGTTGATGGTGCTCCTCGATGGTCACAAAACCTCGCTGCAGTAGCCTAGCCCATATACTCTCCTGAGCTTCTACCCTTTCACCACAATGGGTTATGTATCGAGTTAGCCACCAATAATCAAGTTGGATATGATATTGTCAAAGGCCTATTCTTTGATGCCTCCCATGTAGGTATAAGTCACTTGCATGTGTTCCTTAGTTCCCATCTTATTGTATCGCTATTGAACAAAACCTTCAAAGTATGTGATTCTTGCCTTTTTCAGAAATACCTGCATGCTCAAAGGTTGCTTGTGGTTTTGATCATATCACATTTTCACATATACCAAGAGATCAAAATCATATAACTGATCGCATAGCTAATCAAATCCTAGATTGACATGTATCACATATATATCATCATTGAGACACATAACTCATAAGACCCATATCCATCAAATAAATGCAGAGATACATCCCATGTATATAAGTATACACATCAAAACACATCATGAGAATTGTTCATTTATGTAATGTAAAGGAGGTTGCCCCCTCGAAGAGACTGAATTCAAAGGTGTTGATCTATCTTTTCTATCTTTTTCTTGACCCGGTTTCATAACATTTGGTATCAGAGCTTTGGATTCTAGAGTTTTTCTGCTCCAAACAGGTCATCGTGGCATTTTCACTATAACTTTTTTTTCTGCGACATTTCAGAAGCTAAAAAAAACCCATTTGAGAAGAAATGGTGCTGAATCTCGGGTCCAAATTTCAGAGCTTTTCGCGCTATATTTGTGGAGATATGATATGAGGAAGTTGGTCTTTTTGTAGACTCCTGAATTACATTCCAAACAGGTGACCTGGGGAAAATCGTGATAACTTTCTCTCTGAGCATAGGATTGAAATTTCGTAAGAAGGTACAGAAAGAGGATGGACTGTAGTTTCTTCTATATATTTTTCAAAGCCAAAGGTTGAAACAGTGACTTGTGGCATGTCATACAAGTTCGCTCTATTGAACTAGTCTATAATTAGGTCACTGTGGGAGATTTCGCATAAATCTTCCTTGGAGAATCCAACTTGGATCACACTAGTGGCATTGGAAAGAGGACACAGAGCACTGCTGTAGTTCGCAATTTTAGAACTGGATGATCTGAAAGTACAGAGATACATCAGCGGAAATATCGAGCACCTACAAAGTGAAAAAAGGTGTGTAGATTTTTTTAAATTTTTTCTTAAGCTTGGTTTGAAAATTCATTTTGAAGGAATTCAAAGGGCATAACAGAGAATTATTATCAGTAACTGATGCCTCGAGGAAAGAAAATGCAAACGTCTAGTAAGAAACCTGAAAGCTCTAGCATGACTCATGAAGAAGAGGAAGAAATGCTACATGATATATCAAAATTACAAGACTAAGTGCAACAAATGTCACTCTCACAAAAGCTAATAGAAGCTAAGATAAAGGGAATGGAAACTAAGATGGACAATTTGAAGATAGATTTGAAGACATATTTAAAGAGAGACATGGCAGATTTGAATGCAGATTTGACAAATTTTCTACAAGAAATACTTACTAATGGTGAAAAGGTAGTAAAGGAAACTCATGATGCGAACAAAAGAAATGTTAATCATGATATCATAGACTCTAATGTGGGATCGAAGACCCCCCATATTCCAAAAATCGATATGAGGAAGTTTGATGGCAAGGATCCCGCAACATGGATATTACAGATGGAGCAATTTTTCGATCTCAATAATGTGCAAAACAAACAAAAGGTACATTTGGCAACTTTATATTTGGAACCAAATCAGTTTGTATGGTATCAATGGCTTTGCTCGCGTAAACAATTTATCACTTGGGCAATTTTTACGGAAGAATTGATGGCACATTATGAGGATACAAAAAGCAACACTTTTTTTAGCCCATTGATAAGTCTCAAACAAAAGGGTTCAATAATGGAGCACATTGAGGAGTTCCAAAAATTGAACATAAGGGTAAAAGATATTCCGAGGAGCATAGGATTGATGTGTTCATAGGTCTTTAAAGGATAATATCCAACATGATGTTCGCCTTTGGGAACCTGATTCATTAGAGAAGGCATTCAGGTTAGCAAGAAAAATGGAAAGCAAAATTATGGCAACCAGGAAGCATACCACTCACAACTATAAAGATGGAAGTGTTGTTGCCGCTAGTCTTCCACAACCTATAAGGTTGACACCACAACAATTGGAAGAAAAAAGAGCAAAAGGGCTTTGTTACAGTTGTGATAGCAAATACACTAAAGGTCATAAGTGTGCTGAGAAGAAATTATTCTACATAGATTGTGAAGAGGAAGAAGAAAAGGAGCAAGGAATGTCAAAAGAAGAGGATATACTCCAGGAACAAAGCCTAGATGAAGAACAAATGAATCCGACCATATCTTGTAATGCATTGGCGGGAATTACCACTCCTCAACCATCAAGATAGAAGGACAAATCAAGAAGAAAAAGGTAATAGTGTTGATTGATTCAGGAAGTACCCACAATTTTATTCATTGTAAGGTAGCAAAAGAATTGAATTGCTTCTTATATCCAGCACCAGAGTGTCGAGTGATGGTTGAAAATGGAGGAACAATAAATTGCTCTAGAAAGTGCTATAATATCAAGCTATCCATGGGAGAATATGTATTGACTAGCCCAATGCTTTCATTCCAATGGGAGGTGCTGATGTTGTATTAGGAGTCCAATGGCTACAATCCTTGGGTACAATAGCTTTTAACTTTCAAGAATTTTTCATGAAATTTTATGTGAAAGGAAAGGAAGTTGAATTAAGGGGTATTGCAGTTAAACTGGGAAAGATAATAAGCTCTAAAGGTATGACAAAGCTTCTAAAAAAGAAACAACGAGGTGTAATTGCACAATTATGTTCGCTAGATGTTTCCACATCGAAATCCTCTATTTCTCCAGATCTCCAAAAGGCCTTGGACAATCATTCTAAGTTATTTGAGACTCCCAAAGGTCTCCCACCTATTCGTGATCATGATCATGCTATTCATTTGATTCCAGGAATTGTTCCTCCAAACATCAGGCCGTACAGATATCCCTATGCCCAAAAGAGTGAAATTGAACGTTGGTTGCAGAAATGCTTGAGGCTAGTATAATTCAACTTAGCCAAAGTTCTTTCTCTACTCCAGTATTATTGGTGCACGAGAAGGATGGATCATGGCGCATGTGTCTGGATTATAGGGAGTCAACAAGCTCACTATTAAAGATAAATTTCCCATTCTTGTCATTGATGAATTATTGGATGGATTGCATGGATCAATTTACTTCACCAAGTTAGATCTTCATTCAGGATATCATCAAATCAGAATGAAAACTCAAGACATTCTGAAAACAACATTTAGAACTCATGAGGGTCACTATGAGTTTTTGGTCATGCCTTTTGGCCTTACCAATGCACCTTCTACATTTCAAGGTTTGATGAATTCCATTTTCATTCCTCAGAAAATTTGTGTTAGTATTTTTTGATGATATACTAATTTACAACAAGTCTTGGAAGGATCATGTTGAACACATCGACAGGGTGCAACAACTATTGGAGGAGAAACAATTATATGCAAAAAAATCCAAATGTTTCTTTGGAGTACAAGAGATGGAATATTTGGGTCATATTATATCTCATGAAAGAGTTAAGGTAGACCCTAGCAAAATTAAAGCCATTAAGGAATGGGAAATCCCCACATCCATAAAGCATTTGCAAGGATTTCTCGGGTTGACAGGGTATTATCGCAAGTTTGTTAAGAATTATGGGAAAATAGCAGCACCTCTAACAACATTGTTGAAGAAAGATGTATTTTCATGGACCCCAGAAGCAACAAAGGCCTTCGAATATCTTAAAGAGGCAATGTGCCAAGCACCGATCTTAGCTACACCAGA
>APFE030866476.1:180904-194347 GCA_000404065.3 Pinus taeda
AAATTAATGATAATTAATTAATGTAATAATGAAATCTACTTTATAAACATTAAATAAACAATATAAAACAATAATTCATTAATTAGTCTTTAAAGAAAGCTAAGTATTAAAAACTAAAGTATAGATTAAACCATTATCTAATGTTTCATTCTCCTTCTATCAAACTTGTTGGTTGTCATTCATTCTTATTCTAGCCATATCCTTTATTTATTTAACCCTATTGAGTTCTAGCTTATTCACTCATGGATCTATCTTGACGATGAACCACAAAGGATGGTTTGAAATGTCAACTCCAAAAATAAGAATGTGATGACTCCGAAAGATGACACCACACAAAATCACATACTTGTCGGACCCCAAGCGTTGCTAGGGGGTAAGCCGATATCTAGATCTCCCCTGAAATCCATGTCACTATGGAAGTACTCTAGAATCATTTGAGGGTTGGACATAAAACAACCCTCTACCGTGGGGTTCTAGTATTGTCCCACCTCACCCCCACCTGCACGATGCATCACAAGGGCCCACCACGATATCTATGGATCTCTCGGAGGTCCCGAAGGCACTGCTAGTATCAGACGCAACATCATGATCCTCTCATAAAGGATGCTACAAAGTATGCTATCATAGCAGTAGCTCTGTCACTTCCCCCTACGCACTTGTGTCAAATGTGTTTTAATACCCCTATATATGAAGCTAACCCAATCATAAAAGTGTCCCTCTTAAAGGCTCTGAAGGACAGTCATCTGCATCCAAAAATGTGATGAGGGGAGGTTAACCTAGCAAGGCAAAAAATAATCACGAGAGCATCCAGCTTGGCTAAATGCACAATTCTCTCAATATGAACACATCCCCGATCAATATCATTAAGATTGCAATGGCCCCTCATCAACGCCTGCACATCCACCCGACCATGCAAAAGTGGCATTAGTAGTACCTATCCACGAGGCACTAGTCCCATAAAAAATTAGACATCCACTGCAATAGTGAATGTCAAGTCTCTACCCTGTATCTTGAACACCTCTTGATCCGACTCCCATCTCTGTATCACAAAATGCCGTTGAAATATGGCAACAAGATTATTTCAATATAATTTGTCCTTGAATTAAATTGTGAATTAAAATTGAATTTAGTCTTAAACAACTACTTGGAAATAGTTGATTAATTTATTTTAAATTAATTAGCTGGAGAAATTCAAGTTAGAAGTCTTTCTAAAGTCATGCAAGAGTTATCCCTTAAATTAAGGAGATAAGATTGAGTTATATTTGAGTTGTAATTAGTTAACTTAGTTTACTGAGTTAAGTCCAGTTAAATTAGTTCCAAACTATTTGAAGAACTAATAGTGAGTTAACAGTCAGTTGATGCATTAATGCACTCAACTAGTGCTACTCCTGTTAACTGAAGATTCCCTCATCAGAAACTCATGCATATCTATTCTGAGAAAGACCTAGTTGAGATAAATGTTCAAGGACAATGTACTATTAGTTTCATGTGTTTTCTCATGGAGAAAACTCATGCATGAAGTCAAGGATTCATCCTTGAGGATTGCACAGTTTTGAAGACTTGGTTTTCCACTTGGTAATAGGTAATCATCCACAAGGAACAGAGTAAGGAAATAGGAGCTTGGAGGGCAAAGAGGAAGGCTAGAGAGAAGCCAAGATTGCCTGTGAGCATATGTGAGGATTGTACTGAGAGCTGGCTAGTTGTGAGAGTTAAGGATCTGTATAATTCCTATGTATTTCCACCATGTATGATAATACAATAGTGTGGGGTTTTTAGCTGAGTCTTTCCCCAAAGTATTTTCATGTGTATTATGCCATTGATTCTTCTTCTTCTGGTTATATTGTTCAGCTCGATATTTAAGCTTCCACAAATTGATAGTAGAAGTAGTTTATAGTATTATGCTTTGATTTATATTGCATTATCGGGTTAACCTACCCCATGATTTTCTAAATGGTATCAGAGCTATGAACAATATACTCAGAAGAGAACTCAAAGTTTGAAGTTCGGGGTTGCAGGTGCAAATCAAATTCATATCATACTTCAAGGTTGGCCAATGGAGTTCTATGGCTTGAGACTCGAGTATGCCTTGGAAGGTAGCTCTAATTACATAGCATAGAAAGATATAATGGAGGCTGTATTAGAAGACAATGGATTGAAGGAATTCATTGATCAAGAAATCACAAAGCCAACTTCAACTAATGCACAAGAGTTGGCTGAGTGGAAGAAGTGTGTGGAGAAGGCGTGAAGGATCATCCTTGAGGGACTTTGAGACCATATTGTCTCGAGTATCCATGGGAAGGATACTCCATTTTCAATGTGGAAGACATTGAAGGACCTCTACTAGAACAATAGCGACCAGAGGAAATTGGCGCTCAAGGATAAGCTTCGAAGAATCAAGATGGAGAAGGGTGATACTATTTCCACATATCTGAACAGGCTCACCACCTGCAGAGATGATCTTGGCAGTGTGGGAATAACTACTACCGATGATGATATGGTGAGCCTTGCGCTCCTTGGCCTTCCAAAGAGTTGGAATAGCTACTAGGACTCTATGAATGGAAGGGATAAATTGTAAGATTGTGAACGACTGTGGTCAGATCTTATGCAGGAGGAGATCAAGAGGAGCATACGAGATGGTTCTTCATCCAAGAATGATGATGAAGAAAATCTGGCCTTAGCAAGTAATGCAAGGAAAGGGAAGGGGAAGGCTTCCCATTTCAAATCGAATTCTTCTCATGGAGGGAAGAAGAGTGACATTTCTAAAGTAAGATGCTTTAATTGTCACAAGATGGGACATTATGCGACTAATTGCCCATCAAAGAAGTCCAAGAAGGGACCCTCAGAAGGATTGGAAGGTGAGGCATTAGCCTCTCAGTTCGAAATCGACTTTACCCTCGTCGCATGCATGGTGTCATCGATGATGGGTTGTGTCTAGTATCTTGACAATGGAGCCTCATTCCACATGACCAGTGATAAAAATTTATTCATTGCCTTAGAGGAGAAAGACCTCAAGATGCGCATAAATATGGGTGACGATGGAAGGTATAATGTTTTAGGAGTGGGCATAGTTTCTTTTCAGAGGGAGCATGGAGCTCCTCTCACCTTGACAGATGTGATGTATGTGCCTGGACTGAAGAAGAACTTGGTATTGTTCACGATGTTGGAGTACAAAGGCTACGATATTGTCTTCAGTAAAGGAAAGGTGTTCCTAAGACACATAGCCACGGGTGAGATCAAGAGGATAGGGATTCGGGTGAAGAATCTCTATAAACTAGAGGTAGATGATTATGCAACATTGAGTAGAAAGAAAAATTGGTGCAAAGCCAAGACATTGGCAAGTTTTGGCACAGGTGGTTGGGCCATTTACATCATGGGGCTTTGAAGATAATGCAACAGATATCTACAGGACTTCCCAAAGGTAAACTTGAGAAAGTTGACACATGCAAAGGTTGTACCTTGGGAAAGTACACCAAGTCTTCCTTTCATGATCGAGACAGTCGAGCAGAGGCTATATTCGAGCGAGTTCATACTGATTTGTGTGGACCATTCTTGATGACATCCACAACAAAGCAAAGATATTATGTGATTTACATTGATGACTATTCTCGTAAATGCTAGATTTATTTCATGTAGAAGAAGGATCAAACCTTCACAATGTTTTGTGAGTTCAAAGCTTTGGTCGAGAAAGAGTCAGGGAAGAATATCAAGGCCTTGAGAAGTGACAACGGTGGAGAATATGTCTCTCAAGAGTTTAAGGACTTCTGTGCAGCGGAAGGAATTAAATGAGAGTTGATGATACCTCATAACCCACAACAAAATGGGGTGGCCGAGAGGAAGAACAGAACTATTGTAGGGGCAGCACGGGAAATGCTGCATGACCAAGGCCTACCACTTCACTTGTGGGCTGAGGCATGCAACACAGCGGTCTATTTGCCAAATAGAAGGCCGCATCACATAAGACACCAAAGGAAGATTTCTTCGGTAAGAGACCAGATGTCCTTTGGCTCATCAGTATATTTCCATGTGAAAAAGGACGCACAGAAGAAGCTTGTGCCGAAATCAGAGTTGGGGATATTAGTGGGGTACACTGATACACCTCACAACTTTTGGGTGTACTTACCTACCAGTTGGAGGACAATGGTTCGCAGAGATCTCAAGTTTGATGAGCAGAAGGCCATTCGAGTTTCCCTTGAGAGGGAGCTCCAACTAAAGGCTATGGAGGAACTGTTGGTTCCAAAGGAGGAGCAGCCTCAGACTGATGTGGAGCAGCCGCATTCAGAGGTTCTAGAAGTGGAGACATCCACTCAAGCAGAATCTTCCAGAGATGGACAAAAGCGCACAAGAGAAGTTGAAAAATTGTTGGAGGATGCAAGAGAGAATGTGGGAGCACCATCTTCTCAGCGTAGATAGAGGAGGTCACCTGAGAGGTACACTAGATACGTGGCCCTTGCTGGGGAATGTGTTGAGACCGAGCGATCTTCCTTTGAGGAAGCAGTGCAACAACCGATTTGGGTTGATGCTATGGTGGAGGAATATGACTCCATAGTTCGTAACAGTGTTTGGGACGTGGTTTTGAGATTGAGAACAAGTCAGTTGTGAGTTCTCATTGGATTTACAAGGTAAAGAAAGCTGTTGATGGTAGTGTGGAGAAGCATAAGACAATATTTGTTTCTCGTGGCTTTTCATAGGTTGGGAGGATCATGTTGCTGCAATATATTTCGACAGAGGAGCAAGATGCTAACATTTTGACAAAGGCATTGTCAAAGTGTAAATTCGAATTCCATAGAGACAAGATCGCGGTGGCAGATAATCCCTTTCTTGTTGAGAGGGAGTGTTGAAATATGCCAACAAGAATATTCCAATTTAATTTTTCTTTGAATTAAATTGTGAATTAAAATTGAATTTAGTCTTAAACAAATACTCGGAAATAATTAATTAATTAATTTTAAATTAATTAGTTGGAGAAATTCAAGTTAGAAGTCTTTCTGAAGTCATGCAAGAGTTATCCCTTAAATTAAGGAGAAAAGATTGAGTTATATTTGAGTTGTAATTAGTGTTTATTGAGTTAAGTTAAGTTAAATTAGTTCCAAACTATTTGAGGAGCTAATAGTGAGTTAACAGCTAGTTGATGCATTAATACACTCAACTAGTTCTACTCCAGTTAACTGAAGATTCCCTCATTAGAAACTCATGCATGTCTATTTTGAGAAAGACCCAGTTAAGATAAATATTGAAGGATAGTGTACTATTAGTTGCATGTGTTTTCTCATGGAGAAAACTCATGCATGAAGTCAAGGATTCATCCTTGAGGATTGCATAGTTTTGAAGGATTGGTTTTCCACTTGGTAATATGTAATCATCCACAAGGAACAATGCAAGAAAATAGGAGCTTAGAGGGTAGAGAGGAAGGTTGGAGAGAAGCCAAGATTTCCTGTGAGAATCTGTGAGGATTGTACTGAGAGCTGGATAGTTGTGAGAGCTAAGTCTTTGTATAATTCCTATGTATTTCCACCATGTTTGAAAATACAATAGTGTGGGGTTTTTAGTTGAGGCTTTCCCCAAAGTATTTTCATGTGTATTGTGCCATTGATTCTTCTTCTTCTAGTTATATTGTTCACCTTGATTTAAGCTTCTGCAAATTGATAGTAGAAGTAGGTTATAGTATTATGCTTTGATTGATATTTCATTATTGGGTTAGCCTATCACATATTTTCTACAAATGCAGGAACTCATCCTACGACTTGAGCAAGGGGTTCTAAACAAACTTCAGTAACCCCAATCTAGCTAGTGTCACACTCACCTGAGCATCTCCAACAATCCTATCTGGACAGGCTCCCACTCATGCTCTCTCCATGTCATCCTCATCTTGCAAAAAAAGATGAAGAAAACCAAAAATTAGCCTCACAGGCTTAAAAAAAATATATCTTTCTCTAATCCCACATGCTTGTCTTAATAATAGACATGCAGCCACGCGTTTCTCTTAGATAGATGCGTTGTACAACGTGACATTTTTCCATATAGATGTGTAGTCAGCATGTTTTCCAGTCACAGAGACATCGACCCAATGACCACATGTTTGTTTCCCTCATAAACGCATAATTTGTGTGACTGTTTCTTGAACAGTCGTGCTATGTTCATATCTGTAAACCCAAAATTTGCAGGGCCATCCCCTAGAGGACCCCATGGTTGTTTTCTCTACTTCTGCGCATATTACATGACTGTATTCCCTTAATATGCGGGTACCACGTGATTGTTTCACATTTTCTAGTGCGGGTCAATTAATTTCCCTAAACAAAGGTTCGTGCAAGTCACCCTATACAACCTACCTACCCTAGCTTACCAAAATCACTAAACTTAAGTCGAGTCTTCTTACTTATCTGCCCCCGTGCGCTTCCCTAATGCACAAGTTGACCGCTACAGTAGAAAATAACTCCTGGACCTACCTCTGCACTCCAAGTCAACAAGTTCAAATGAGGTGGAATATGGCCCACTTTTCTTGATACATCACCGTCTTTGTCACCTCCCAAAGCCACATTTAGGAGATAACTACCTCCATTTTCAATACCATCAACAACACAAGGATCAAGACAAAATCATCCCTATTATGGTACCCTCCATTCCACTTTGACCCCAAACTAATTTTTGGGCTCGATTCATGTTGATAGTACCACTTTAGGTGCGACTTCCCATATTCTTTGATTAATCTTGTTTAGAAAATTCTAGCTTATATATGTTTTCATCAAGATGTTTTCACTTTGGGTATTGGTTGTCAATGTTGCAGGTATACCAATAGTTTCCCATAGAATCAGTGCCTTGGTGGCCATCGACACTGAAGGTATCATTCTCCACCTAACATGGTAGGATTCTTATAAAGCTTTGCATATCCTGATATCATTTCTCTGAAATTCACCCTAGGGTCCATCATCTCAACCACATTTAGCACCACCTTACCTTGCACATGGTAAATGTTCATGACGGTCGATAGTACCTCCCCATTCATGGATCACCCCATTTTGTGTCTCCCCACACACTATTGGGATCCATGACCATTTACTTAGGCCCGAGAGCCATCTCATTTGCATGTCTTGAAGATCAACCTCACTCTACTCTACTTTACTCATTTTCTTCCAACCCTGCTCTCAGACCGCCCCATTTATGTTTTGTTGGATCAAATTGAATGCACCCCCACATCCTACATTTGGCCTACCATCCCTCCACACAACATAGCCCATTTGTATCACTTCATCCACCTCATCAACCTCACAACAATACCAACCAATGGGAATCCCTCCCTCAACAAAACCCTACCTGCATCATTGTGCAGGTCGTTGCTTTCATGGGACACCTATCTCCATGTATGTACACCCCAAACCACCTTTATATTCTTTTGGCAAGTTTACAAATATTTTTTTAGGAAAAGTGTTCCCACCCATATTTTCATGTCTTATACCTAGTGTCAATCCCTAGTCACCCTTGGTTGGATCTCACTTACCACCACACCATCCATTGATCATCCATTACGCCAGTCAGAACATACTTATACCTACCTTGGATGTCCTATTGACTCCAGGGACATTCCCCCCAGAAGAATTGTTTTGACTTCCGCCACTCGCATTACAACGCCAACCTTTGGAAGTTGTCTGTGCCCATTCATAATTTCATCTTTCAGTATCATGCTTGGTCGAAACACCATATTACAATAATTTTCATCCATCTTGGTTCCTTGAATCATCATTTTGGACGGTTGTCACTTCTTTCTTGTCAACTTCAACACACCTCTTCTAGGATCAAAGTAGTACCTTAGGTTCTCCCCCTTAAGGGACATCCTTAGGTGGCACTGTGGGAATCACTTTTTCCCATTGATGCCATCGATCTCCTTGAAATTCAACACCAGCATAAGTTTTTCATGTCAGGGTAGTATCGTATGTGGTGACCATTGCAATTCTCTCATTTAGTCGAAGACCCATGCATCACCTAGTACCTCATTCAACAGTGCTTACATTTTGATGCATGGGAGGTACCTAGAGTCGAAGACCCATCCATCCATGAGAACCTCGCACAGTAGTGCTTCACTTTTGATGCATGTGTGAACCTAATTCAATCTATTTGTCAGAAGTGCCCTTGAGGGTGTAAGCAGTTATCATGATTAACCATCAACATGTTAGCCATGACAACGTTGACTTGACAAGAATATTTCTCTTATGATTGTAATACTTAGTCACTAGTGATCATAACAAGCATAGGACATGCCCGCCTCGAATAGACATTTTATTATTAACATTCCTTTAGAGCATGATTATCTTTTATCCTTAGTCAGGGTCTTTCCCTACTTATCTCCCCAACAAGTTATTTTCTCTCTCAAGGAGTTGACCAAAATCTCTATTAGAAAAGAAAAACGTGATGTATTTTGGCTATATGTTTGCTGCTAACCTCATACATCAGGGGGAAACTGATAACATGGAAAAATCATACACACATTTGTATAATCCAAATGACTCCCAAAGTTGTCTAGAAAAATGTATAGGTGAAGACTTTCTAGCTGAAAACATAATGAAGCATAAAAATCAAACATTCTCGAAAAGTCTCAAGTATAAAATTTACCCGCGTGGCCAGTCTAAAGGAAGAAATTAACAGCTGGGTGGATTTTCCTTTGATAGTCATGCGGTCAAGAAAAAGTATGACTTAGCAGTACGGGATCACTTCACACACTTGGAAGATGGGATTCCCTGACATATATCAGTCAAGGACAACTGATTTCAAGTCTACTTGGATATATGTGGCCCCCTAGAGATCCTCTTGTCCTACTCATAAGTCATTTTATCATTAATGGACCAAGAGGGGGAAGGGGAATACAAAATTCTATATAAAAATACCATTGGAAGAACAAAAACAAGGAAATGTTGTGCTGGAAAAATTGCTCTCAAGCAATCCTGCATTCCATTGTTAAGGAAGAAGTAGAGCATAGTTATGTCGGAAAAATTGCTCCTTATCAATCCAACATTCTAGTGGAAGATGATTTCACCAATGAGAGAGTTTTCATACTTCTTTGAGAGAGAGGATAATCTTTCAAAGAGATTGAGGAAAGGAACCTCCTTGTTGAGGATTTTTTAGCACCATTGTTCAAATAATTCTCCAAGTGTTTAACATTCATCAATTGTATCTCTTATACATTCAACAGTCAATAAAGGGAGCCATTTTCCATTACTTTGTTGACTTGTTTTCTCCATTAAGTATTGTTTATGTGTTTATCTTCCAGTTTTAATTTATGTTTATGTATGCATTATTTTCAACATTTATAGTACTTTGTTTTCTCATGTTTGTCCACTAAAAACAACCAACTATCTGTGTTTTATTTGTAAGGAACCACCAACTGCTATGAAGGTGTATTTTGGTACCCCATAGCAACAAAAACACTACCACATCACCAATATTTTGTCACACTTCTAATCCCAGTTAGTCATGCATTAGGTCAAGATTTTTCAATCAACTCCCTATTACGTTGGACAAAGAGGTCCTCAACCCAAGTTAGAAATCAAAATCATGAGCTCATATTCAACAACAAATCAACATCACTATTTGTAGAACCAAATAGCCATCAATTCGAGAGTACCATGTGTGAGGTTCCCGACTTCTTCTTGCTAAGGTAATCCTTTGCTTTGTACTTCTAGCAATATTCATCTTAGAAGTCACAACTAATTTTTTTTTTTTTGACATAGATCAAAACAAGATCCAATATCCTAGTGGATTCTAACACCTAATCAAACAATCCAGCAAACAACAATAGGCTGAACAACCAACTATATATTGAACTTAATTCATGCAATAAAGGTCTACATCCATGATATCACAACAGAGACCAGACTAAAACAACATCCGTAAGTGCTATTTCTATCTACATTGCATCCAACCCAATCAGAATTTCCAAATCCATGTAGTAGATAATTCAATGAGCCAATTAGTTGATGATACCAAGTTAGAATCAAAGTCTTGCAACTTCTTCAAATTTATCATCATGGGAGTGTCCATGGACTCATGGTCCACCATGTCAAATTTCTGAAGAATCTCAAAAAAGATTTCACCAATATTTTTTCACACTTATAATCTTAGGTAGTCATACATTAGACCAAGATCCTTCAATTAAATCCCTCTTACACTGGACAAAGAGGTCCACATCCCTAGATAGAAATCAAAATCATGGGCTCATCTTCAACAATGGATCAACATCACTATTTGTAGAACAAATAGCGATAAATTAAAGATTACCATGCACAAGGTGCCTGACTTCCTCTTACTGAGGTAATCCTTCATCTGTACTTATAGAAATATTTATCTTGGAAGTCACAACTGACTCTTTTTTTTTGACATAGACCAAAACAAGCTTCAATCTGGTTGGTTTGTTTTCTCCCTTTGAGTCCACAGCTCATCCAATACAATATCTCTCAACATGGATCTTATTGTCACAATCTTTACTTTTCTCTTCCATTTTGTTCATTTACTAACACAACCTTGGCAACCTTCATTAAGTACCTGCAATCCTTGTTAGGAATCCATGGAAGAACAAATACAACCAAGAAATATATGTAAAGGCAAGAGATTAATAAAAAGTAATAATATTAATAGACAAGAGAGATATCAAATACTTATCTTTTGAGAACATGTCGGTTCCCTCTTGATATTAGCCTTCTTGCATCCAACTTGTAATTCAACCACGTCCACATCATCATCAAGATGTCATTCCTTCCTTGTAGGAGTTAGGATTTTTTCTTTCAACATAAACGTCCAATCCTATAGTTTGTCCTTCATTCAAGAATTTTTGACTTGTTAGGGTTTCCAAACCCTAGATTCTCATTTTCATATTCAAATATTAAGAGCTTAGAATACTTCATAGCTAAGACTTACATTATTCCAAACCCTAGAATTTCCATATCGCAAGTCCATTATATCTTATCATCTAAAAGATTTTCAAATATCATAAAATCTCAATTCTTTAGCAAATAAAGATATCATGATCAGGGATATTCCAATGAGAGGTATTTATCAAGACATACCCATTTTCACATAATCATGGCTTAAGCATGACTTGATCTCCTTAACTTGAGTAGTTTATACTTACTTAAGCTCAACACATGACTTACTTTTCTTAAGAGGACTTCAACCTTAAATATTAAATACAAACTCGACCTCTACTCGTTTCAACAAGGTATGTGTAATAAGGTTCATGTCAACAAATGGTGTTTTTGCAATTTATGCAACATGTCCAAGTATCCAATTTTGATCAATAATCTGATTTGGGATTGCTACACATCTTTCAATGGAGTAAGACATAATATGATTTTCATCTCCAACACTTTATATAAAGGCTATTGAAATAATCCAAAATCATTCTTGAATACTTCATACCACCCATCATTAGATGTATGCACAATTTTCCTTCATATATAATATTTTTAAGGTATGGCATTGACACACGCTTTAGATTAAATCATTAGTTTCAAACAAAAATATTATGATGCAATATTTAGACATATATTTCATCCTTCCTGGTAGAGCTATTTCCCAATCAAAGGTTACACATCTCTCATATTCAAGGAGTTCAAGAAGGCAATAAACTTCAGATTAGCTTTAAAAAAAAAATTGTCCAGCTTCGGAAAGACATAGATCATTTATGCCATATATATAGGTCACACATTTTTCTTGTGACTTTGTCATGCCAAAAATTAAACTATTATCAACCCTATTAAAATATTAAGTTGACTTTCAATCTCTTGATATCACTAAATCTTGAAGAAGAAGGTATTTTGTTAATTCCATCGAGACTAATGTAGGGTATTAGATATAATATTTGTTACAGACCCATAATCATTCTAAACAGAACATTTATGATTCATTGTTACTCACATAATACATGATTGACTTACAAGTGGCAAAGAATGTCTTTTCATCCTCCAGGGATTTTTGAGAATAGTCCTTTCCTTATCAAAATAGAGATTGACCCAAACTTTTATATTCGAACTTCTGTGATAAGGTTATCAAGAAAAATCTTTGAACAAAGAAGATAATGAACCATTCATTTTTGCAACCTTTGATGGTCTCCTTAATTATTAGGCTTTGTATTAGTCATAAAATAGATCTACAACACTTCAAAATGTTAGACCTTGTTCAAACTTGAATTAAGTATAGTCATTATAGAACTTTTTAGGTCTAAAATGGGCCTCGTAAAGAATATTATAAAATAATAGTGGAACTAATAAAATAATATAGAGGAATAATAAAATAACCAGAAATAATACACATAAATATTATACACATAATATTTATCCAGGAAAACCCCAAATCTAGGGAAAAACCCAACCCAATGAGATCTCATTAGCATTAGCCGAAAGCCTGGCCAATCCGACTAAGTGAACCTTCACCACTCACCTCCAGGCCTACATTACAATGAAGTATTCCTTGCCTTTTATAGGCTGAATTACATGTAATACCACATACCATAATACCATGAGTAAACTATACCATGTGCCTAAAACCACTACTATTTAACCAGGTCAACCTTGACTCAAACCCCGAGTCAATTTTACCTAACAATTCCCCCCTTAAACTTGACTTGGGGTTCCTTGACTAAGTGCAGCCAAAACTTGCTAAGTGAGACAGTCCCGATCACTTTAGCCCTTACCGCAGAGTTTTTACCCAGGATTTGTTAACTCTACATCCCCCTATTACCTATGTCTAACCTAGACTCTATTGGTCATTACCCAGGGGTACATATGCCTTACTAGGTCTTACAACAGTATGCCCATTTACTTGCAAATTAAAAATTTCACTCCATTATAATACTTTTTATTTATTTATTTTGTTTACCCTTATTGTTGTCTTTGTACATATGACATCAATGTCCATATAAAGAGAACCCATCTACCGAATTACATGGGTCCCTAGCCATTGTAACCACCCCTTATCTAGGCGTTCTTTTGAGGTACATGGTTCAACACTTAATTGATCCACGTGCACATATCCTCCTCATCCACTGAATCTCCCATGACCTAATAGTGTGCAACTTTGCTTCATAATCTATGGCTTTTGATCCAGATCTGCAAGGAAAACTCAATTATCTCTCTATCTACTAGCCTAATACAAACCCTTGGCAGCAAAAAATGTCCTTCTGAAGCCAACTTAGCTCTAATACCAATGGTTAAGAAATTTATGGCAGAGAGATAAATTATTGTTAAATAATGAATCCATACAGGTGAGGATCGTTTTATAGATGAGGAATGACCTGTTATAGAGTTTTGTGAACCCAACGTTTCGGACTACCAAGTGAGTCCATCATCAGGGATGCGTCAATAGATATTCACTAGATTTTAATGATTTATCCAAGAGCTCTATTTAGGGTATATATAGGTTTTTAAAGAAAAGATATATGAAATTTGGTCGGCCATTATCTTA